>OY744482.1:135113183-135422824 GCA_963556165.1 Tipula helvola | reverse complement strand
TCAGAGCCACAAAAATCGAAAATCTGCAAATGTGCTCCGATTTCGATGATTGATACCTCTATCAATAGACGTTAAGACCTGTAATTGTCAAATAAACGGCTATTTGGATCGGTCGAATATTTCTAAACGATTTGTGGAAAATTCAATTTTTTTGAAAATCAACTGAACTATAGCCCACAAATTCAGAGCCACAAAAATCGAAAATCTGCAAATGTGCTCCGATTTCGATGATTTATACCTCTATCAATAGGCGTTAAGACCTGTAATTGTCAAACAAACGGCTATTTGGATCGGTCGAGTATTTCTAAACGATTTGTGGAAAATTCAATTTTTTTGAAAATCAACTGAACTATAGCCCACAAATTCAGAGCCACAAAAATCGAAAATCTGCAAATGTGCTCCGATTTCGATGATTGATACCTATATCAATAGGCGTTGATGTACCTGTAATTGTCGTACAAACGGCCATTTGGATCGGTCGAATATTTCTACACGTTTCGTGAAAAATTCCCTTTGTTTGAAAATCAACTGAACTATAGCCCACAAATTCAGAGCCACAAAAATCGAAAATCTGCAAATGTGCTCCGATTTCGATGATTGATACCTCTATCAATAGGCGTTAAGACCTGTAATTGTCATACAAACGGCCATTTGGATCGGTCGAATATTTCTACACGTTTCGTGGAAAATTCCCTTTGTTTGAAAATCAACTGAACTATAGCCCACAAATTCAGAGCCACAAAAATCGAAAATCTGCAAATGTGCTCCGATTTCGATGATTGATACCTCTATCAATAGGCGTTAAGACCTGTAATTGTCATACAAACGGCCATTTGGATCGGTCGAATATTTCTACACGTTTCGTGGAAAATTCCCTTTGTTTGAAAATCAACTGAACTATAGCCCACAAATTCAGAGCCACAAAAATCGAAAATCTGCAAATGTGCTCCGATTTCGATGATTGATACCTCTATCAATAGGCGTTAAGACCTGTAATTGTCATACAAACGGCCATTTGGATCGGTCGAATATTTCTACACGTTTCGTGGAAAATTCCCTTTGTTTGAAAATCAACTGAACTATAGCCCACAAATTCAGAGCCACAAAAATCGAAAATCTGCAAATGTGCTCAGATTTTGATGATTGATACCTCTATCAATAGGCGTTAAGACCTGTAATTGTCATTCAAACGGCCATTTGGATCGGTCGAATATTTCTACACGTTTCGTGGAAAATTCCCTTTGTTTGAAAATCAACTGAACTATAGCCCACAAATTCAGAGCCACAAAAATCGAAAATCTGCAAATGTGCCCCGATTTCGATGATTGATACCTCTATCAATAGGCGTTAAGACCTGTAATTGTCATACATACGGCCATTTGGATCGGTCGAGTATTTCTATACGTTTCGTGGGAATTCAATTTTTTTGAAAATCAACTGAACTATAGCCCACAAATTCAGAGCTACAAAAATCGAAAATCTGCAAATGTGCTCCGATTTCGATGATTGATACCTCTATCAATAGGCGTTAAGACCTGTAATTGTCAAACAAACGGCCATTTGGATCGGTCGAGAATTTCTAAACGTTTCATGGCAAATTCAATTTTTTTGAAAATCAACTGAACTATAGCCCACAAATTCAGAGCCACAAAAATCGAAAATCTGCAAATGTGCTCCGATTTCGATGATTGATACCTCCATCAATAGGCGTTGAGACCTGTAATTGTCATACAAACGGCCATTTGGATCGGTCGAATATTTCTACACGTTTCGTGGCAAATTAAATTTTTTTGAAAATCAACTGAACTATAGCCCACAAATTCAGAGCCACAAAAATCGAAAATCTGCAAATGTGTTCCGATTTCGATGATTGATACCTCTATCAATAGGCGTTGAGACCTGTAATTGTCAAACAAACGGCCATTTGGATCGGTCGAGAATTTCTAAACGTTTCATGGCAAATTCAATTTGTTTGAAAATCAACTGAACTATAGCCCACAAATTCAGAGCCACAAAAATCGAAAATCTGCAAATGTGCTCCGATTTCGATGATTGATACCTCTATCAATAGGCGTTAAGACCTGTAATTGTCAAACAAACGGCCATTTGGATCGGTCGAGAATTTCTACACGTTTCGTGGCAAAATAAATTTTTTTGAAAATCAACTGAACTATAGCCCACAAATTCAGAGCCACAAAAATCGAAAATCTGCAAATGTGCTCCGATTTCGATGATTGATACCTCTATCAATAGGCGTTGAGACCTGTAATTGTCATACAAACGGCCATTTGGATCGGTCGAATATTTCTACACGTTTCGTGGCAAATTAAATTTTTTTGAAAATCAACTGAACTATAGCCCACAAATTCAGAGCCACAAAAATCGAAAATCTGCAAATGTGCTCCGATTTCGATGATTGATACCTCTATCAATAGGTGTTGAGACCTGTAACTGTCATACAAACGGCAATTTGGATCGGTAGAATATTTCTACACGTTTCGTGGCAAATTCAATTTTTTTGAAAATCAACTGAACTATAGCCCACAAATTCAGAGCCACAAAAATCGAAAATCTGCAAATGTGCTCCGATTTCGATGATCGATACCTCTATCAATAGGCGTTGAGACCTGTAATTGTCATACAAACGGCCATTTGGATCGGTAAAATATTTCTACACGTTTCGTGGCAAATTCAATTTTTTGAAAATCAACTGAACTATAGCCCACAAATTCAGAGCTACAAAAATTGAAAATCTGCAAATGTGTTTCGATTTCGATGATTGATACCTCTATCAATAGGTGCGTTAAGACCTGTAATTGTCATACAAACAGTCATTTGGATCGGTCGAGAATTTCTACACGTTTCATGGAAAATTCAATTTTTTGAAAATCAACTGAACTATAGCCCACAAATTTAGAGCCACAAAAATCGAAAATCTGCAAATGTGTTCCGATTTTGATGATTGACACCTCTATCAATAGGCGTTGAGACCTGTAATTGTCATACAAACGGCCATTTGGATCGGTCGAATATTTCTACACGTTTCGTGAAAAATTCATTTTTTTTGAAAATCAACTGAACTATAGCCCACAAATTCAGAGCCACAAAAATCGAAAATCTGCAAATGTGCTCCGATTTTGATGATTGATACCTCTATCAATAGGCGTTGAGACCTGTAATTGTCATACAAACGGCCATTTAGATCGGTAGAATATTTCTACACATTCCGTGGAAAATTCAATTTTTTTGAAAATCAACTGAACTATAGCCCACAAATTTAGAGCCACAAAAATCTAAAATCTGCAAATGTGCTCCGATTTCGATGATTGATACCTCTATCAATAGGCTTTGAGACCTATAATTGTCATACAAACGGCCATTTGGATCGGTCGAGAATTTCTAAACGTTTCATGGAAAATTCAGTGTTTTTGAAAATCAACTGAACTATAGCCCACAAATTTAGAGCCACAAAAATCGAAAATCTGCAAATGTGCTCCGATTTCGATGATTGATACCTCTATCAATATACGTTGAGACCTGTAATTGTCATACAAACGGCCATTTGGATCGGTAGAATATTTCTACACGTTTCGTGGCAAATTAAATTTTTTTGAAAATCAACTGAACTATAGCCCACAAATTCAGAGCCACAAAAATCGAAAATCTGCAAATGTGCTCCGATTTCGATGATTGATACCTCTATCAATAGGCGTTGAGACCTATAATTGTCATACAAACGGCCATTTGGATCGGTAGAATATTTCTACACGTTTCGTGAAAAATTCATTTTTTTTGAAAATCAACTGAACTATAGCCCACAAATTCAGAGCCACAAAAATCGAAAATCTGCAAATGTGCTCCGATTTTGATGATTGATACCTCTATCAATAGGCGTTGAGACCTGTAATTGTCATACAAACGGCCATTTAGATCGGTAGAATTTTTCTACACATTCCGTGGAAAATTCAATTTTTTTGAAATTCAACTGAACTATAGCCCACAAATTCAGAGCCACAAAAATCAAAAATCGGCAAATGTGGTCCGATTTCGATGATTGATACCACTATCAATAGGCGTTAAGACCTGTAATTGTCAAACAAACGGCCATTTGGATCGGTCGAGTATTTCTAAACGATTTGTGGAAAATTTAATTTTTTTGAAAATCAACTGAACTATAGCCCACAAATTCAGAGCCACAAAAATCGAAAATCTGCAAATGTGCTCCGATTTCGATGATTGATACCTCTATCAATAGGCGTTGAGACCTGTAATTGTCATACAAACGGCCATTTGGATCGGTCGAATATTTCTACATGTTTAGTGGAAAATTCAATTTTTTTGAAAATCAACTGAACTATAGCCCACAAATTCAGAGCCACAAAAATCGAAAATCTGCAAATGTGCTCCGATTTCGATGATTGATACCTCTATCAATAGGCGTTAAGACCTGTAATTGTCATACAAACGGCCATTTGCATCGGTCGAATATTTGTACACGTTTCGTGGAAAACTCAATTTTTTTGAAAATCAACTGAACTATAGCCCAAAAATTCAGAGCCACAAAAATCGAAAATCTGCAAATGTGCTCCGATTTCGATGATTGATACCTCTATCAATAGGCGTTAAGACCTGTAATTGTCACACAAACGGTCATTTGGATCGGTCGAGTATTTCTAAACGTTTTGTGGAAAATTAAATTTTTTTAAAAATCAACTGCCCACAAATTCAATGCCACAAAAATCGAAAATCTGCAAATGTGCTCCGATTTCGATGATTGATACCTCTATCAATAGGCGTTAAGACCTGTAATTGTCATAACAACGGCCATTTGGATCGGTCGAAAACTCGTGGAAAACTCAATTTTTTTGAAAATCAACTGAACTATAGCCCACAAATTCAGAGCCACAAAAATCGAAAATCTGCAAATGTGCTCCGATTTCGATGATTGATACCTCTATCAATAGGCGTTAAGACCTGTAATTGTCACACAAACGGTCATTTGGATCGGTCGAGTATTTCTAAACGTTTTGTGGAAAATTCAATTTTTTTAAAAATCAACTGCCCACAAATTCAGAGCCACAAAAATCGAAAATCTGCAAATGTGCTCCGATTTCGTTGATTGATACCTCTATCAATAGGCGTTAAGACCTGTAATTGTCGCACAAACGGTCATTTGGATCGGTCGAGTATTTCTACACGTTTCGTGAAAAATTCAATTTTTTTAAAAATCAACTGCCCACAAATTCAATGCCACAAAAATCGAAAATCTGCAAATGTGCTCCGATTTCGATGATTGATACCTCTATCAATAGGCGTTAAGACCTGTAATTGTCTTAACAACGGCCATTTGGATCGGTCGAAAACTCGTGGAAAACTCAATTTTTTTGAAAATCAACTGAACTATAGCCCACAAATTCAGAGCCACAAAAATCGAAAATCTGCAAATGTGCTCCGATTTCGATGATTGATACCTCTATCAATAGGCGTTAAGACCTGTAATTGTCACACAAACGGTCATTTGGATCGGTCGAGTATTTCTAAACGTTTTGTGGAAAATTCAATTTTTTTAAAAATCAACTGCCCACAAATTCAATGCCACAAAAATCGAAAATCTGCAAATGTGCTCCGATTTCGATTCCGATACCTCTATCAATAGGCGTTAAGACCTGTAATTGCCATACAAACGGCCATTTGGATCAGTCGAATATTACTACACGTTTCGTGAAAAATTCAATTTTTTTGAAAATCAACTGAACTATAGCCCACAAATACAGAGCCACAAAAATCTTAAATCTGCAAATGTGCTCCGATTTCGATGATTGATACCTCTATCAATAGGCGTTAAGACCTGTAATTGTCATAACAACGGCCATTTGCAACGGTCGAATATTTGTACACGTTTCGTGGAAAACTCAATTTTTTTGAAAATCAACTGAACTATAGCCCACAAATTCAGAGCCACAAAAATCGAAAATCTGCAAATGTGCTTCGATTTCGATGATACTCAAAAATTAAACGGTATATAAATTCATGTTCATATTACAAAACTGTCTGATCTTGAAATGGCGCCATTCAAGTTTATTTTAGATAAACTTGAAATATTTATCCTTTTAATATAACAACATGGCCAGTAAAATTTTTTCCCAACTTTTGATCTCCATGAGAAGTTTGAAAAAATTATTTTGTTATTATTTCTAAAACATCTTTATGTATTGTGTACTGAAAGATTACGTTCCTAATTCTTTATTTTCCAAATAAGTATGTAATTGAAATTATATTAAGATTGGCCAACTTAAACAATTGAGACCTGCGTTTCACGATCGATCTAGGGATATAAACTACCTAACACTTACGTTTGGATAGCCAGCCCTATCAACTTTTGATTATTAGTTTGAGAATTTATAAAAATTATCCGATTTCATATGTTAATACCTTTTAAGATCGATCTAGGAATTCGTAATTATTGTCACGGCTTTCGTTTGAATTTTTCCATTATTTCAAGAAATTCCATAAAATTTCATTTTATTAAAACTCATGTGGGGTTTTACCCATGAATTTTAAAACAAAACTAGATAATTCGTAAAAGTAATCCAAGTAGAGACATTCTAACGGTTGACCTAGAGACCCGTAATTATTGTGTGTTCGATAACTGATACACGCATATTGAACAAAACAGTTTTTATTGAAAATCATATGTTCTTGCCCATTTTGAACCCAACCTTCAATATTCTAACAAATATTCGGATTATGATATCGATGGCAGCAACGTAGAATGAGATATCTGCGAAAACAACTTTTTACAGGAGAACACTTTATTTTATTTATTTCGTTTTAATTATTTCGTCGTTTTATACGTTGAAAAAGGAAGTTTTCTCGTATAAAATTTTGCACACTTATAAAACATTGTGTTTAAAGCCTATTTATGTAAAAAACTCAAAATCGTCAAAAATGTAGATATCTCATTCTACGTTGCTGCCATCGATATTTAATGCCTAAAGCAATCGATCAAGTGACCTGTATTTTCACGATTTGGGGCCACAAGTTTAGGAACGTAGATTTGAAAATTATTAAAAGTGCTTAGTTTACCATGATTCTATTAAGATCCGTTTAGGGAACACGAACAATTGCTGAACTTTCATTTGGATTGTCGTATTTTGCATTTAGTGTTTGACTGCTTATAAAATATTACGATTTTTTATGTCCAAATTCTGGTGTGGAAAAGGTGAAGCAATAGGCGAGAGGTCCCTGATATTTACAATTTTTCCTTTAGGTAAAAAATTGCCAACAGCAATTATATCATTTACTCACCTTGCAAGTATTATTTAGACAGAACATGTTTATAAATAATTGATTCTCCTGACGCCAAACAGTCGACCTTCAATTTTCGTCAATCAAACTAAATATCCACAATAAACTACTTAATCATATTATTTTTAATGGTGCCAACGTTATATTCCCAAAACAAGATTTATCTCAGTGATAATGACTTGGAAATTTACCGAAAATAAATAAATATCTTTAAAATAAAAACAAAGGATAATATGATGATCCAAACAACAACAAAAGATTAATGGTATCAATTAAACTATTTAATTCAATTAAGGCTATAATCATGTATTTCTCTCTATTTATTTTAATTTATAATAAAATTTATTTTATAAAATTTTATCTCCAATAAAAATAGTACATGAGATAAGATATTACGTGACTTATAAATCTTCCTTTTTATAGTATCCTCAAGATAAGGGGAAAAATCACTAACACAATACCAACAACAAGAACAACAATGATATAATTAAATTTGTTTAAATTACAATACGTATAAGAACACCTTGCGCCATTTGAATGAGCTGTTTTAGATCGGCCGAATGTTTGACATTTTATAAGGAACAGTTTATATTGGTTGATTGAATTAGGGTTAGTGTATTTAGTTGGCGAATCAAGTATTCGAATGGGGTGTCGTAGGAAGAAAGAAATAATTATAGAAATAGGCAAAGCAAATTTAGGAAATTAGTTAAAAGAGATTTGATTTGTTGTATGGCTGCCATCTGTTGTATTTTTAATTATTTCTTGAAATTTACTGATTGGCTTTATTTGTAATACATAGAAAAACCCGTAAATCGGTTTATAAATATATTTCGAACCCAGTGAATGATATAAGTTTGAAGTAGATATTCGTACAATTTCTTACGACTCTAGATAAACCTCTTGATTTACATAGTTATGTAATATTAGGTGTACGATTTTCTAATCTTTTGCGCCAATTCAAATATGCTTCAATGTGCCAATATTGTTTTATTCTAACTGAATAGTTACGAAACGTCCGCAGAACAAAATTGAAAATAGTTTACGCAATTTAAAATTAAAAAGTGTTTCGAGATATACATAAACGTTTCTAGACAAATTTATCAACAAAACACAGTCAAATTAGGTAAATTAATAGTTATTAAAATCTCCGAGCTATCAATACGAAATATTAGGTTTAATTTTACCCAGGATAACAAAATAGTATTTGACTATTTTGCTAATACATGTAGGTACTACTTATAGTGTGATGTAATCGGTATAGTGTCTCTGAAATAATTAGCGATAGTTTGTGGTTAAGAGAAGTAGTGAAACGAAACGTACTGAGATTCTCCTTCGAGGATCTGGATGAAAGCCTCATATATGCCTTTACCTTTACTTTGGCCTTTACATTTCATATTTTACCTTTTACCTTTTGCGTATTTCATTTTACCAAAGTTTTAACTTTAAACTTTAAACTTTAAACTTTAAACTTTAAACTTTAAACTTTAAACTTTAAACTTTAAACTTTAAACTTTAAACTTTAAACTTTAAACTTTAAACTTTAAACTTTAAACTTTAAACTTTAAACTTTAAACTTTAAACTTTAAACTTTAAACTTTAAACTTTAAACTTTAAACTTTAAACTTTAAACTTTAAACTTTAAACTTTAAACTTTAAACTTTAAACTTTAAACTTTAAACTTTAAACTTTAAACTTTAAACTTTAAACTTTAAACTTTAAACTTTAAACTTTAAACTTTAAACTTTAAACTTTAAACTTTAAACTTTAAACTTTAAACTTTAAACTTTAAACTTTAAACTTTAAACTTTAAACTTTAAACTTTAAACTTTAAACTTTAAACTTTAAACTTTAAACTTTAAACTTTAAACTTTAAACTTTAAACTTTAAACTTTAAACTTTAAACTTTAAACTTTAAACTTTAAACTTTAAACTTTAAACTTTAAACTTTAAACTTTAAACTTTAAACTTTAAACTTTAAACTTTAAACTTTAAACTTTAAACTTTAAACTTTAAACTTTAAACTTTAAACTTTAAACTTTAAACTTTAAACTTTAAACTTTAAACTTTAAACTTTAAACTTTAAACTTTAAACTTTAAACTTTAAACTTTAAACTTTAAACTTTAAACTTTAAACTTTAAACTTTAAACTTTAAACTTTAAACTTTAAACTTTAAACTTTAAACTTTAAACTTTAAACTTTAAACTTTAAACTTTAAACTTTAAACTTTAAACTTTAAACTTTAAACTTTAAACTTTAAACTTTAAACTTTAAACTTTAAACTTTAAACTTTAAACTTTAAACTTTAAACTTTAAACTTTAAACTTTAAACTTTAAACTTTAAACTTTAAACTTTAAACTTTAAACTTTAAACTTTAAACTTTAAACTTTAAACTTTAAACTTTAAACTTTAAACTTTAAACTTTAAACTTTAAACTTTAAACTTTAAACTTTAAACTTTAAACTTTAAACTTTAAACTTTAAACTTTAAACTTTAAACTTTAAACTTTAAACTTTAAACTTTAAACTTTAAACTTTAAACTTTAAACTTTAAACTTTAAACTTTAAACTTTAAACTTTAAACTTTAAACTTTAAACTTTAAACTTTAAACTTTAAACTTTAAACTTTAAACTTTAAACTTTAAACTTTAAACTTTAAACTTTAAACTTTAAACTTTAAACTTTAAACTTTAAACTTTAAACTTTAAACTTTAAACTTTAAACTTTAAACTTTAAACTTTAAACTTTAAACTTTAAACTTTAAACTTTAAACTTTAAACTTTAAACTTTAAACTTTAAACTTTAAACTTTAAACTTTAAACTTTAAACTTTAAACTTTAAACTTTAAACTTTAAACTTTAAACTTTAAACTTTAAACTTTAAACTTTAAACTTTAAACTTTAAACTTTAAACTTTAAACTTTAAACTTTAAACTTTAAACTTTAAACTTTAAACTTTAAACTTTAAACTTTAAACTTTAAACTTTAAACTTTAAACTTTAAACTTTAAACTTTAAACTTTAAACTTTAAACTTTAAACTTTAAACTTTAAACTTTAAACTTTAAACTTTAAACTTTAAACTTTAAACTTTAAACTTTAAACTTTAAACTTTAAACTTTAAACTTTAAACTTTAAACTTTAAACTTTAAACTTTAAACTTTAAACTTTAAACTTTAAACTTTAAACTTTAAACTTTAAACTTTAAACTTTAAACTTTAAACTTTAAACTTTAAACTTTAAACTTTAAACTTTAAACTTTAAACTTTAAACTTTAAACTTTAAACTTTAAACTTTAAACTTTAAACTTTAAACTTTAAACTTTAAACTTTAAACTTTAAACTTTAAACTTTAAACTTTAAACTTTAAACTTTAAACTTTAAACTTTAAACTTTAAACTTTAAACTTTAAACTTTAAACTTTAAACTTTAAACTTTAAACTTTAAACTTTAAACTTTAAACTTTAAACTTTAAACTTTAAACTTTAAACTTTAAACTTTAAACTTTAAACTTTAAACTTTAAACTTTAAACTTTAAACTTTAAACTTTAAACTTTAAACTTTAAACTTTAAACTTTAAACTTTAAACTTTAAACTTTAAACTTTAAACTTTAAACTTTAAACTTTAAACTTTAAACTTTAAACTTTAAACTTTAAACTTTAAACTTTAAACTTTAAACTTTAAACTTTAAACTTTAAACTTTAAACTTTAAACTTTAAACTTTAAACTTTAAACTTTAAACTTTAAACTTTAAACTTTAAACTTTAAACTTTAAACTTTAAACTTTAAACTTTAAACTTTAAACTTTAAACTTTAAACTTTAAACTTTAAACTTTAAACTTTAAACTTTAAACTTTAAACTTTAAACTTTAAACTTTAAACTTTAAACTTTAAACTTTAAACTTTAAACTTTAAACTTTAAACTTTAAACTTTAAACTTTAAACTTTAAACTTTAAACTTTAAACTTTAAACTTTAAACTTTAAACTTTAAACTTTAAACTTTAAACTTTAAACTTTAAACTTTAACCTTTAACCTCTAACTTCTAACGCTTAACCTTTACCGTTTAACGTTTAACCTTTAACCTTTAACGTTTAACCTTTTATCTTTTACCTTTTACCTTTTACATTTTTACACTTTTTATTTTTTTTCAGACCTCGCATTTTACGGAAGTTTCCGTGTATTTTCGTTGTTTATTTGATTAAGCAAATCAAGTTACAGTCAAGCAAAATCGAATTTGACCGCCGAATTTGAGTTTTGGTTTAACAGTCCGACTACACAATTTACCACGGACATATAAGACGTCAAAGGTGGTATCACTGCGGATAATACTGCACTCTAGCTGAAAATATTGGTCTCCTTTCAATATTCGGAACGAGTTTAAGTCACTAGTGTAAGATAATCAAAACTTGAAGAGTGCCAAACGGAAAGCGGAGTTGTTACCTGATTTTGGTTCAGGCCAAGATATTTGGTATAAAACGTCAATAAACGTAGAACGTCGTTACATCCCTAACAAAATGTGCCGCAGTTTTTTTTGAAATACTAAATATTTCTTACAGAGTATGAATACAGATCCGGAGTACTGGTCAAAAACTATTATATTACTCCGTCGCAAGCAATACAATAGTTAGAACAAAATTCTAAAAAGTAACCGAAAAATCTCAAGTTTTATTTTGTATAAGTCGCGCAACTTGTCACATTAAAATTTAAAAAAAAATATTTTTTTTGATGAAATAGATACATTATCAAACGCCCAAGCATAATTGCAGATTTTGGAATTTTTTGGTTCAAAATGTTCTGATTTATAGTAAGGTGATTTTCAGGCATTCTGAATGTACTGTTAAGTTATATATTACAGAATGTACAGAATATGATCATTTCAATATTGCTTCTGGGACGCTTGAAAATGTTTATATAGAACGGAATGGAAATATACACATCCTAACGTTAATTGGCGATTTTACGCGCTAGCAAGCATTACCTTGAGTTGTTGTGAGAGCTTCCACCAAATTTTAAACGTACATATTGTGTAACAGCTGAGACACTGCCTTAAGATCTTCGAAAAATAAATTTACTCTCTACAGCTAAGATCATCTCATTTATTAAATTATTGTCGTTAAACCGTTTTATATGCAAGGCCATTTAGTTTTGTTGTAATTAAATCCATAAATCCATTTCTATGGCTTTCCATACAACTTCACTATGATAATCATTTATGTCCGATCTGTTTATTAATATAATCATGACTGAATTATTAGAGTTTATCACTCAATTCTAGGTAATTAATTTATTGTATATTCTATATATTAAAGTAACTCTTCTATTCAGGTGCCGGCATATTTGTGTTCGTTTGATGCCATTTTTGAGTTCTTCAAGCAAGTGACGCAGAGTGTACGAGTTTATAAAAATATGGTACAATGTGTGGTGTATTGGTAAAAGGTAGACGAATTTTGGGCGATATATTATTTTATAAAGGTTAAATGATAAAGTTAAGCACATGTAACCTAAGACCCATGTCACTACCGCACTATTTGTAATAAATTTAATTTCGATAATTAATTTGGATTTCGTTCGTTATAAATTTTAGCACCGTACCAATATTTATTTTTATTTTATAGATTCAATGTTTTGCTATAAATTTAGTCATTGTTAGATAAGGAAATTAAGTAATACCGGTGTTAGCATATGCACAAATTATACATTGATTTTGATTAAAAACAATGTATAAGTACATATTTTATGCAGGGGGAAGGGAACATACCAATAATTTATCACAATCTTTATATATATAATTCTTCTGTGAGTGTGTATGTCACTGAACTTCTCTTAAACGACTGGACCGATTTTGATGAAATTTTTTGTGTGTGTTCAAGGGGATCTGAGAATGGTTTAGATTCACAATTTTGTCCGCTGGACAATGTTTTTTTAATTAATTTTTAATTTATTAGTAGTTGTTGATTTTGGAATGTTTTACATTGGATCCGACAGACGGCGCTACCATCGCAGTGTCAATTTTAATTTTAGTCTGTCCCGACAGTTAGCGCTGCGATCAAATTAAAAAAATATTTTGTTATCATTGTGTTATTGTAGACCATGTGCTGGATCAAATATTAAATTAAAAGGTACTGAGTGTTTTGAGAAGAGTTTTGAATTGTGCCTAAAAAACTATACATTTTGGTAATTTAGTGCAGAATCGAAGTGAGTATATTTCTTATAATTTTTTTTATCAAATTTACACGTGCGTTAGTTAATAACTAACCTAACCTACAAATTTATTTGTATACTATCGGTATCATTAATTTATGACTGTTTCGAGATTTAATATTCGATATTTTGAAATCTGTGTCGATAAAAACTCAGTGTTAAAATATTGAATAGAAAAAACATAAAATTACGCGTTTTTTGATCTAAAATTTGTTACAATAAATCTTTTCAGTTTATTACTTAAAATTTCATCTTTAATAAATCACTCATTTTCGTTATGTATTATTTTACAGTATTTTCCTTATACAGAAAAATGCCACGTCTTCGTGGAAGAGCAAAAAACATTGGTCGGCGTACTCGGAACGCCCAATTAGTCCATGATCGTCGGTTAAATAGATCAATTGAAGAACACTCAACGGATAATGCAAATTTAAGAGATCAAGTTGCATGTTCACGAGCAAATGAGAATTCAGAGCAACGCGTTCAACGTCTTCATGCTAATGCATTGAGACAACGAGAGGCACGTGAACGAGCTACCGACGCACAGAGAGACCATCACCATCAACAAGTGCAACATAATCGAGCATTGTCACGAGCATCATTTAATCGTCCCGCGTTCGAATATGTTCCTGAAATAGATTATTCGTCACATGCACTAATCACGATAGGTAGTATGGACAAAGAGTGTCAATATTGTCATGCTTTCAAGTATAACGGTGAATCAACTGGTTTATGTTGCGCATCTGGAAAAATTTCACTGCCATCGCTAAAACCACCACCGGAACCTTTAAAAACACTTTTAGCCGGAACCACATCTCGATCGAAATTGTTTTTGTGAAAAATTCGTAAATTCAATTCATGCTTCCAAATGACATCATTTGGAGCAACAAAAATTGTTCATAATGAAGATGGTCGTAATTTTGAATCTACATTCAATATTCAAGGTCAGGTGTACCACCAAATTGGTTCATTGCTTCCAATGCCTGATGCCGATCCAAAATTTCTACAAATTTATTTTATGGGCGATGAGGAGGAACAATCACATACACGCTGCCTTTACAACCATATAGAGCGGATGGAAGAACGAGAAATTGTGGATAATTTGCAAACGTTTTTGCAAAACAATAACCAATTGATACGATTGTTTAAGACTCTTTCTAACAGACTGCAAAACGACAACTACGTCATTGTCATTAAAGCAGACAAAGTGCCCTATGGAGAGCACGCAGGCACATATAATGTTCCAACTATTAATGAAGTTGCAGTCGTTATGGCTGGTGACCCATGTGAACGTCGAGATATTCGCATACAACGCAGAGATAATACGATGCAAATAATTCAAGACAATCATCGTTCTTACGATGCTTTGCAGTATCCGTTGATATTTTGGGAAGGAGAAGATGGATATCATATCAATATTAAACAAAGAAATCCAACTACAGGTACAACTTATAAATTATTTTAAAATTATTTTATTTTAATCAATAATTTCTGTTAATCTCATAATTATATTTATTTGCAGGTGAAGAACTGAACAAGAAAGTTAGTGCTATGAACTACTATGCATATCGACTAATGATTCGTGCCAATGAAGATAATGGTATTCTCCGATGCAGACAGCTATTCCATCAGTACATTGTCGATATGTATGTAAAAATCGAAAGTGAGAGATTACGATACATACAATTTAATCAAGCAAAACTTCGTGCTGAGGAGTACATTCATTTACGTGACGCCGTAATCGGCAATGTAGATGCAACGAATGACATCAACAATATTGGTACCGCATATATTCTCCCATCATCATACACTGGTAGCCCGCGTCATATGCAGGAATATATTCAAGATGCCATGACTTACGTACGTGCATACGGCCGACCTGATCTTTTTATCACATTTACGTGTAATCCAAACTGGGATGAAATCAAAAGTTTACTGTTGCCAGGTCAAACATCGATGCACCGTCATGATGTCACTGCACGTGTCTTTAAACAAATTAAAATCTTTGATGAATTTGATTACACATTACTCGGTATTTGGTGAAACGCGTTGTTGGCTTTACTCTGTTGAATGGCAAAAACGAGGTTTACCTCATGCGCATATTTTAATTTGGTTGGTGGATAAAATACGCGCAGAAGAAATTGACAAAATTATTTCAGCGGAAATTCCAGATCCGAATGTTGATCCCGAATTGTTTAACATTGTTACTACAAATATGATCCATGGTCCATGTGGCACTCTAAACATGATGTCGCGATGTATGGATAGTGGAAAATGTACAAAAGGTTTTCCAAAACCATGTGAAACTGATACTATCACCAATATGGACGGTTATCCATCTTATCGACGTAGAGACGTAGACAATGGTGGTCAATCATATGAATTGCGTCTGTCAAATGGTGTGAGAGTAGATATTGATAATCGCTGGGTAGTTCCATATTCGCCATTGCTGTGCAAAACCTACAAAGCGCACATAAACGTTGAACTATGCAGTTCGGTGAAGTCTATCAAATACATTTGTAAGTATGTTCACAAGGGTAGTGATAAAGCTATATTTGCTGTTCGAAATGTAAACGACAATGACGAAATAACACGTTATCAAATGGGTCGATACATAAGTAGCAACGAAGCTATTTGGCGCATTTTTACGTTCCCTATACATGAAAGGAATCCTGCTGTTATACATTTGGCTGTGCATCTTGAAAACGGACAGCGTGTTTACTTTACAGAAGAAACTGCACTACAACAGGCTTTGACGGCTCCAAAAACAACTCTTACTGAATTTTTTAACCTTTGTAGTCGACAAGATGCTGTTGGTCAATTCGCAAGGACGTTGATGTACACTGATGTTCCTAAATTTTTTACATGGAATAAACAATCAAAGAATTGGGAACCGCAGAAACGAGGCATTCCAGTCCCAGGATTCGCTGATATATTTATGACAAATACTTTAGGTCGATTATATACAGTTCATCCTAAGCAAAGCGAATGTTTTTTTTTACGTTTATTACTGGTTAACGTCCCTGGACCGACGTCCTTCCAATATTTGCGAAAAGTCAATGGTACTTCATACGACTCTTTCTTCGATGCGTGTCGTGAGTTACATTTATTGGAGGATGATAACCATTGGGATCTCACACTTGCAGATGCAGCACAGAGCTCATCTCCACAACAAATTCGTCAATTATTTTCAATAATATTGACAACGTGTTTTCCGTCTGATGCATCTGCTCTGTGGAACAAATATAAAGACTCAATGAGTGAGGATATTTTGCATCGGACTAGAATTACTAATCAAAATCTTAATATTGAATTCTCCGCCGAAATATACAACGAGTCATTAATAATGATTGAGGATATTTGTATTCTTATTTCAAACATGCCGCTCATCCATTTTGGAATACCAGCGCCGAATCGCCCAGCAGTAGACATCATCAACAGCGATGTTCAACGTGAACACCAGTTCGATAAGATTTCTTTGGCTACTTTTGTTGTGGAAAATGAACAATTGCTTACTGCTGAACAACGAAATGTATATGATCAAATTAACGTTTCAATTGCAGCACAACAAGGTGGATTCTTTTTTTTAGACGCTCCAGGTGGCACTGGTAAAACATTTCTTATCGCACTGATACTTGCGCGGATTCGATCTCAAAATCATATTGCATTGGCCATTGCTTCATCAGGCATTGCAGCAACGTTACTTGATGGTGGACGGACTGCGCATTCAGCACTTAAATTACCTTTGAACGTTCATACAAATCCCGAAGCAATGTGTAACATAAAGAAGCATTCAGGCATGGCTGAAGTTTTGAGAAAATGTAAAATTATTATCTGGGATGAATGTACAATGGTCCACAAGCATTCGCTTGAAGCTCTCGACAGGTCCCTGAAAGATATCAAAAATAATGCTCGGCTTTTCGGTGGTGCTCTACTTCTGCTGTCTGGTGATTTCAGACAAACATTACCAGTCATTCCACGCGCGACATATGCAGACGAAATAAACGCATGTTTGAAAGAATCTTATCTATGGCCAAGTGTCACTAAATTATACCTTACTATTAATATGCGCGTTCGACTTCAAAATGATCCATTAGCGTCAGGATTCTCTGAACAATTGTTAGACATTGGAAACGGTAAAATTCAATTGTATGAAGATACACAATATATTCGACTTCCAGAGAATTTTTGCAACATGGTGGCTACCAAAGATGAGTTAATAACAAGTATCTTTCCAGATTTAAGACATAATTATACTAATCATGAATGGCTGCGAGAGCGAGCTATTTTAGCGGCAAAAAATTTAGATGTTGACGCCATCAATTTTAAAATACAACAGTCATTGCCTGGTGATGAAATTACATTTAAATCGATTGACACTGTTGTTGATCCTGACGAAGTTGTCAACTATCCTGTAGAGTTTCTAAATTCACTAGATTTACCTGGAATGCCAACACATAATTTGCGACTGAAAATTGGAACGCGATTAGTTGTAAAAAAAATCATGGGCAACATTCTTGAAGCAACTATTTTGAGTGGAAAATTTCAAGGTGAAGTTGTACTTTTACCAAGGATCCCAATGATTCCTTCAGATTCGCCTATACCATTCAAACGTTTACAATTTCCAATCCGCTTGGCATATGCTATGACTATAAATAAGTCACAAGGCCAAACAATGACAATTTGTGGCTTAGATTTAGAAAACCCATGTTTTTCTCACGGCCAATTATATGTTGCGTGTTCCAGAGTTGGAAAACCATCGAATTTATTTATTTATACACCTCAGGGTTTAACCAAAAATATTGTACATCCAATGGTATTACGATAAATTAAGTTTTTGTAAATAAAATAGTTTGAGTGTAAGCTTTTTTACCTTTAATTAAAACAAGTTGAAGATTTCATTACACATACTCACACGCTATCGATTAGTCTAATTGTAATAAATTTACATGTAATGACGTTAGATATTGTCATAACATTTGAATAATAATTTTCATCTAAATGGTCCAGAATGTTTTAGCTTATTAAAAAAAGTATGAAATTTTCAAATTAAAGACGTGTAGACAGGACAACGTCTGTCGGGTCCGCTAGTGTTTAAATAAAATCTTGTTGTGTTGCACAGTACATATAAATACTTAATTCTTATACAAAATGTATGATTACTCGTATTTTAAAATTTATTTTCTATTTTGTTTTAAATTCTAATTATTTTCTTAATTTAATCCTTTTTTCTTATTTATTATAATCTTCAGAAATAATAATATTTCTTACATGCTTCTTTCAACAATTGATCATTATAAATAACAATCATCCCTCTATCCAAACAAAATTACAAACATAAAAAGAGGAAATTCTCATCTCTATATGCATGTGTATATATTGTAGTGATAAATGACTTTTATGTCAAACCATATTGTGACTTATTGATGCTTCTTATATATTATGTACAACATATAGTTTTTTGTGTCGTGTTTATAAATTATTGGAAATAAGAATTTATTGTTATCGATATTCCCACCAAAGAACAAATTATTTTTCGTGCTTAGTTGGTTTAGCACACAAGATGAGTTATATCGTTCTTTATTTGGAAATTCTTCATTTTATTATCATTTTTTTTTTTTTGCTACACCGCATCGTAAATGAATTTCAGTTTATTAAAAATTAAGTTTTTCCAAGCCATTGTGGCTTCTGTAGATTATTTACAGTGCAACGTGAGACGTTGAAACGTGCAACGTTGAAAAATCGCCTAAAATAAATCAAGAAGAGGTCCACCCTTCTTCTCATAATTTTATAATTGTAGTTCCGAAAATATGGCAATAAAAATATTAAAAGGAAACGCACACACATACACAGACACGAGAAAAAATTAAGGATTATGCCTCAATACTTGTATCGGTTATATACATTTTCTAAGGGGCATTTACGGTTTTCAATATCTACATTTAACTTTTTTTTGTAATCCAAATAAATTATGCTTTTGAGTAAAATAACTTTTGGTCCCTTTAAAAAAATGTAATCGATATTCAAAACCCCAAAAATTTGTTCCGAATTTTTTATTTTAATTTTAAAGCTTTTACCATTATAATTTTTTGGTATCTCGTTACGGTTGATTGGATTTTTTGCCAGGTTAGATTTTATACGATTTTTGTTCGATCTTGTGTTTGATTCTCACATTAAACAAAGGTTATCTTGTGTCCTTCAATAAATTATTCTAGAATGAGCATTGTATTGTTATCACATCCCAATTACGAAGTTTTATTAATCTATCTAGCTATATTTATAGATCTATCTATAATGCCCCCTGTGCAATTGAACAATTTTATTATTTGTTTGTTTATTTATTTCGATACAATCTTTCTGGGGCTCGAGGCAATTCCAATTCATTCGCTCAATCGGAATGTGCCCCAGTAATAATTTCCGCTTTAATACAATTTCAACTAAAATCATTCACGACCATCCTAACACCATTGCATAGCCCATTTTTGTAGACAGATTTCTTATCAGCATAACTAAGCAACCTTTCGTTAAATTTAAAATGTGGGGGAAGGGGGGGGGGCAAACCAGAACGGTACAAATAATTTAGGTATTCAACTGGGAAATTTACTTGCAAACCAAAATCACATGTCTCATCATCATTTTTTAAAATTCCCCAAAAACATCAGCAATTAAATCCTGTGAGACGTATTTATTTAGGAAATCTACAACTTTAGATGCGATACCTGATGAAATGGGTGCTTCATACAATCAATTGATGATAAGAATTTTCTTGTTTTAAGGATAGGTGAGGATATTTAATGAGATCCATGTTAAACGATTAAGCGAGAAAAATGAAAGGAAAGTCATTTTTTTTTTGACTGATAATCGTCCAATTCAACACGCCATTTCAATAATTTTGACGTTGACTTCGATATCTTATTTAACCACGTGGACGTACGGTCTGAATTTTTTTACTTCCCATATTATCGCCATCAGCAGTTCCTTTTCTATTGTACAGTATTTTTTTCGGTTTCGTTTAATTTGCGGCTGGCAAACGCAATCGGTAAATCGTCACCTGAGTAGTCTTGTGATAATATCGCACCAATGTTATTTTAAGTTCTTACTCAAAATTCGGTCGCTGCAAAATAGGCGGATTGGACATTAACTGTTTTAGTTTCTCAAAAGATTCATCGCAAAACGGTGTCCATTCGAATTTATGTTTTTTTAACAATCCCGTAAGTGGTTATTTAATCTGAGAAAAATTATTAATGAATTTTCTGTAGTATCCGGCCATCCAATAAAAGATTTGATTTGTTTTTGTATTGCCTCAATTTTTTGTGGTTTAATTTCGGTATTAGTAATTTTAAGACCAAGGTACATATTTCCTTCCTTAAGAAATGACATTTGGATGGGTTTAATTTAACTTTATGTTTTCTGAAACATTTGAATACCACTACTAATTTACGATTGTGATCCTATAAATCACATCCATAAACTACTACATCGTCGAGGTAAGCAAACCATTTGATATTATTTAAACCTAACAAAACTGAATTCATAAGTCTCTGGAACGTTCTAGGTGCTCCTTTAAGACCAAAAGCATACGCTGAAATTGATAATGTCCATAGCTAGTGCTAAATGCAGTCTTATTTTTATCCTTAATATTCATGGGTACTTGGTGATATCCGTCTTCCATATCTATGGTCGTAAAATACGTAGAGTTTCCTAATTGATCAAGTATCTCATTGATATTGGGAAGAGGAAAGGCATCACCAACTGTTAATTCATTTACTTTTCTAAAATCAATGCCAATATGTCATTTTTTGAGACGTCAATTGATTTTTTCGGAACCATCACGAGTGGCAAATTCCAAGGACTTGAAGTGTATTCAATGATTTCTTGGTCGAGCAGTTTAGCTATTTGCGACTTAACCTCAGCTTTTAAGCTGTGTGGTAATCCGTAAGCCTTTGTATGAACTGATGATGCAGAATCGGATATTAAGGGAATATTACGTGTAATCGAATTAGTATGTGTAAGTACATCGCCTTTTAAGTGAAATATGTCGTTATAATCTCTACAAATCTCAATTATTGATTTTCGTTCTTCGGAATCAGGTGCGATGTATCTATTTGAGATTGTAGAGTTTCCAATCGTTGGGTACTGCATTGTTCCAAGTTCTTAAGTTGTAGAAGAAGTAATTTTCGGTTGGTTGAATATCTATAGATATGTGGTCCGAGTAAACCTCTTCATTTGTAGTATTCACTATTCCGACGTTTGCGAATCCGTTAATTATTTCTGTGAGGCAGTTCGATGTATAAGCTCCAGGAATCGCTTCTTGAGCTTAACATATATAATTTGCTTTGGGTTTATGCTCGTGGTTCGGAATATTATTATTGACTTCAATGCGTACAAGCATTTGAATCGCAAAGCTGAATATTTCAAACTGACTATTTGGATTTTCAGGAATTTTCAAAACTCCGTTTTGATAATAATCCACGATGCAATTGGGTTTCTCCATAATATCATTGCCATTGAATAGGAAAATTGCCATTAACGATTTGAACAATTTGGGGTCTTTGAGTATTGTTCGGTAAAACAATGTTACAATTACAACCTACAAGCTGCAAGGGTATGTATTTGTTCATCAGAGATTCCAGTGATATATGAGCATTTTAAATTAGGATACAGTAATACATTTGGATCAAGATACTTTAATTTAAAAAGGCTAAAATCGGCTTCTGCGTCTACTACAAATAAAGGTATTTCAGTTATGTTGGTAGAAAATGAATTACATTTAGATTCATTTTCTTCCTTTTTGCTGTTCTTAGTTTTCCGGATTGATGTCCAGAAATTTTACAAAAGAAACAAATTAAGAAATATCGATTTTTTGGTGTATGAGGATTTGTATGATGTTGAATTGAAAATGAGTACCTTGTTTGACACTGCCTTGCAATATGGCCCAATTTACCACAAAGTTTACACTTTGGAGGTCGACGTGTAAAAGAGGTGCGTGAAGTACTAGGTGTATTGGAAAAGACATTTTGGAACAAATTTCCTAATCAACGGCACATTTTATAGCATCTTTCAAATCAGAACATCTTTGGGCCTTAATTGTTGCCTTGACTGGTGGTGCTAATCCGTTAGTAAATGCAACTAGTATCGGTCACCAAACCCTTGTGCACTTTCCAGGATGAATCTTGGTTTTAAATCCATTTGTAGATGAATCCATATCACCAAAATATTAGGCATCCAGTGTTGAGTCGTACGTTCATGTAAAATTGTTTGTATTTATTTTTCTATGTTGATCTGTGTTGACTAATGCTAATATGACGAATTCGCCATGTTTTTTAAGCTTGACAAGGGGGACGGGGGGGGCCTTGACGTAAAACAATATTTTTTCTATTGAAAAAAGGGGGGGCCTTGACGTTCAATAGAAGGGGGGGCCTTGACGTAAAACAAATATTTTTTCTATTGACAAGGGGGGGGGGCCTTGACGTAAAAAAATAATTTTTCTATTGACAAGGGGGGGCCTTGACGTTCAAATATATTTTTTCTATTGACAAATGGGGGGGGGCTTGATGTAAAAAAATAATTTTTCTATTGACAAGGGGGGGGGCCTTGACGTAAAAAAATAATTTTTCTCTTGACAAGGGGGGGGCCTTGACGTAAAAAAATAATTGTTCTATTGACAAGGGGGGGGGGGGGGCCTTGACGTTCAAATATATTTTTTCTATTGACAAGGGGGGGGGGCCTTGACGTAAAAAAATATTTTTTCTATTGACAAGGGGGGGCTTGACGAATAAAAATAATTTTTCTATTGACAAGGGAGGGCCTTGAGGTAAAAAATAATTTTTCTATTGACAAGGGGGGAATTCAATCAAATAATAAAGTTATTACAATTGAAGTTCTATTTAATGATAAAACTTCTCATTCAATAAAAACAATTAAATCTGAAATTAAAAAATTTAATCCAAATTTAAGCCTTGACGTACAAAAATATTTTTTCTATTGACAAGGGGGGGGGGGGCCTTGACGTAAAAAAATAATTTTTCTATTGACAAGGGGGGGGGGCCTTGCCGTAAAAATATATTTTTTCTATTGACAAGGGGGGGCCTTGACGTTCAAATACATTTTTTCTATTGACAAGGGGAGGCCTTGACGTAAAAAAATATTTTTCTATTGACAAGGGGGGGGGGGGGGGCCTTGACGTAAAAAAATAATTTTTCTATTGACAAGGGGGGGCCTTGACGTAAAAAAATATTTTTTCTATTGACAAGGGGGGGCCTTGACAATCAAATATATTTTTTCTATTGACAAGGGGAGCCTTGACGTAAAAAAATATTTTTTCTATTGACAAGGGGGGGCCTTGACGTAAAAAAATAATTTTTCTATTGACAAGAGTGGCTTTGAGGTAAAAAAATAATTTTTCTATTGACAAGGGGGTGGGGCCTTGACGTAAAAAAATAATTTTTCTATTGACAAGAGGGAGGCCTTGACGTAAAAAAATTATTTTTCTATTGACAAGGGGGGGGGCCTTTAGACGTAAAAAAATAATTGTTCTATTGACCAGAGGGGGCCTTGACGTAAAAAAATAATTTTTCTATTGACAAGGGGGGGGGGCCTTGACGTTCAAATATATTTTTTCTATTGACAAGGGGGGGCCTTGACGTAACAAAATATTTTTTCTATTGACAAGGGGGGGGGCCTTGACGTACAAAAATAATTTTTCTATTGACAAGGGAAGGGGGCCTTGACGTAAAAAAATAATTTTTCTATTGACAAGGGGGGGGGGGGGGGGACCTTGACGTAAAAAAATATTTTTTCTATTGACAAGGGGGGGATTTGACGTACAAAAATAATTTTTCTATTGACAAGGGGGGGGGCCTTAACGTAAAAATATATTTTTTCTATTGACAAGGGGCCTTGACATACAAATATTTTTTCTATTGACAAGGGGGGCCTTGACGTACAAAAATAATTTTTCCATTAACAAGGGGGGGGGACCTTGACGTAAAAAAATATTTTTTCTATTGACAAGGGGGGATTTGACGTACAAAAATAATTTTTCTATTGACAAGGGGGGGGGTGGCCTTAACGTAAAAACGTAAAAAGATATTTTTTCTATTGACAAGGGGCCTTGACATAAAAATATTTTTTTATTGACGAGGGGGGGTCTTGACATAATTAAAAAATAAACGGCTAAAGGACGGAGGTGGTGGACTGCTTTTTTGCTGTTGGTAAAAGTTTTGGAATTTTATTTTGGATTTTTGTTTGATTCTTGATATTGCTTTCAGATTTTTTTTTGTGTTTTTTTCCTTTTCTTTAAGTGCTTTCTTCTTAATTCTTTCAGCTTTCCTTTCTTCTTTGAGATATTCGATTTTTCTTTTTTCTTCCTTTCGCCTTTCTTCATATTTTATCCATAATGAGTTGGTAATGACAAAACTCTTTTTGTATTTTTGAACATTTGAACCATTTCTTAATGGTGTCTGCGGCCAGTCTAATATATCCTCAATGGGCGTATATGCTTGAATATTTCAAGTTAATTTAATACAGGATGGAGTGACAAATTCAAAGTTTTTTTTGGGTCTTTTCTGGGATATCCGTGTTTTCATCAACAGTTAAAATGTTTCTGAAGGTCAGTTAGTTTTATCATTAATGACGGTGTACGTTTGAGTAACCGAAATTTTACCCAATTGATTTATACTCCTGGAAGCACCTGTGGATTCGAGGCCATTGAGTATTGTTATGTTTTCAACATCATTTATGTTTTCAATTACTTGTTCGCAGTAAACAAATTCATTAATATTGGCAATATAGTGTTAAAGTTATAGCCGAAAGTTGCTAGGCGAAAGTGAAAAGTCGGTAATGCAGATTGCATTACTATAGCCGAAAGTTTCCAGCCGAAAGTAAAAACACGATAATGCAGAATGCGTTATCCCAGACGAAAGTAAAAAAAAATGGTAATGTAGATTGTGTTATCCCAGCCGAAAATAAAAAATGAAGTCAATATCGATCGGTAGCGTTTATCCTAAAAACTATTAAGGAATGTAAGGACGCATGATTATCATTGAATACCTTTGTTAATATTCATATATGGCAAAACCTGGCTGCAGTTTCTCGTAGAAAACTGTGGGAAACTCGAGGAACCCAAAAAATTATTGTAATTTGAATAAAAACCGCATCTATACATAGTGTTATGTTTGGAAATGGATTACATTGATCTGACTTGTCAATAGCTATCGGAGGAAAAAAATTCTGTTGAAGTTTCCCGTTCAAATCTCACGGGAAACTTGAACCGAACTTTTTTCCTGCGAGAGCTATTGACAAGTCACATCAATGGAATCCATTTCCAGACATGACACTCCAGAGGCTGACATTTATTTTTTACTTTCAGCTGAAACGTTTTTCAAATTTTCCAAGATTTTCCACGGGAAACTTGATCTGAATTTTTTTCCTGCGAGAGCTATTGACAAGTCACATCAATAAAACACATCTTCAGACATAACACTCTAGAGGCTGATTTTATACAAATTTTGTGAATTCTTCTGATTTTCCAATGTTTTCCGCGATTTGGTTAAACAAAATTTTCCACGTAAGACTATTTACCAAAGTTTATTACAAGCCATGTATCCTATTTACTTTCGGCTGATAACCACAAAACTTTTTATTTTCGGTTGGAATTTTAATAAGGTAATCTGAATTATCGACTTTTTACTTTCGGCTTGAAACTTTCGGCTAACTTTAACAGGGTATTGGTAATATATATGCGAGAAGTGCTATCTGACGAGAGTCATGGGAAAATCCGTCTGCGAAACTTTGTCGGGCACGTTTCCTTCCACCGTTCTTTTAAATTTATTAAACTTAAGATAGATATAAATCATCCGACCTATCTTCAAAAACTGTAGCGTTATCAAATCTTTCCAACATTGCTGCTTTTTCGGTTCCTAAAATAGTGCAGCATTCATGAAAATCATCTGTAGGATCTGAATTTTTAATATTTTGAAAATGCGCTATTGAGGGTCTACCTAAGCACTTGGACGTATTCATGGCATACTTATTCCAGGGAAAAAGGCCACATGCCTAAATCCCTTCGGCAAAGTATCGGACGACACCGATTTGTCTACAACGTCTTTTCATAATGAACCAAATATGTCCCTGGTAAGATTTTTATTAGTGTTCTTACGCCTCCACTATAGCACTGAGCTATTCCATGCAATTTTCATCGGTTTAAAAGCTGCTGCGTCCGCTGGCTGCAAATTTCTAGTTGAGTTTGCATATATAGTATTTAATATAATACCCAATTGGACGCAAAGCTCGCTGAGTTGTAAAGTAACATGTGTACTTTGTCCATCTACAAAATAAATAATTGGGAATTCAATTTTGGTATCTCGAAGATGCGGATGAAACACTTTCAAAATATATTCGTAAAATGTTTGTTTAATCATCCATTCGTTTTCACTAATCCCATATCACCAAGTTTCTGGCACAGTGCTTCTTGATTTGATGTTGCCAAGCCCCCATCAATTTCGTAGATATTTTTGGACCCTTTTGCTGCTAAAACACTTTTTGTTTTAGGGCGCAGCATGAAATTTGTTTCATCTCCATTAAATATGCGGCTGGGGTCGCTCAAAATTGAAAAATAGTCATTCTCCAATTAATAATTTTCTATAGAGTGGACCATTTGAATATGTCGGTAACTGCGACATTAGCACTGGCAGATGAAAGAGGATCTGGTACTCTTAGTGTTAAGGAGGGGTGTCGCTTTAATAATGAATGAAATCAGCCTTTTCCCGGCAAGTTTTCTTCACTAAAAGGATGATGCCGATTATTTTCCTCGAGGAAATCCCTCACAGCATGAAGAATATCATCTACCTTCCGTTTAGGGAAACCTTTTCGTTGTGATACTTTAACCCATTCTGTACGATAGCTAGCTCCTCCGTCTCAGTCAAGACTGTTCATGGGCCTGGCCGGATTTGCGTGAATTTGGGACCCAACCTAAATTGAATCATTAAGCTCGGAAAGTTATAAATTTTGGCTGCCAATTTTTATGAAATTTTACCAGCTCTCACTTCATGAAGTACTTTTTCTAGTTGGACCTCGTCATAAGAGTTCTTCTTTCGCGGCATAATTTCTGATATTAACGATTTTACTGTATTATTGGCACTCCAAATAAGCATAATTATTGACAGTGCCAATTATTGTAGTGCATTATATTCATTTATTGGCACCCTTACCAATAATTAAAATTTAACATTATGTGGTATCAACTATTGGCACCCATTTTATTTTACTTTTACTAAATTTTATTCGAAATATTTAGGCTCTTAACTGTAATATAATGCTTTGCCTTATAAACAATCACTGGTCTAATTATTTCACTTAATTATATAAAGAAATAGAGCATTAACAAACCAACCCTTCTTAAAATTGACTAAATATTATCCAAAAAACAATACTGCACAACACGTCATTCCAACTCTGCAATTTTAATGCAACTGACTTAATATGTACAACGGACTATTGTAAAAACGGGCCGAGAAATAGCTAAACACAAATAAAAAAAAATAATCATTCGACATAACGGGAATATGATAATTCTAAACTGGGCTGGTGCCAATAGTTGCGTCAAAATATGTGGGTGTCAATAACTGTGTTCATTACGCTAATTAAAATATGAAATGAAAAATTATCAGAAATTTTCATTTTCGTCTATATACATATCATATGTATATATAGCCTATAGCACAAATCTCAAGATACGGCTGGTCTTCAAATGTCTCGGGATCTGCACTGACCTAGATGAGTTAACTAATAAAGCCTGGGACAGGTTGTTTCATGTTATAAAGAAGCCTATTTCAAGTTATTGGCAACTATCACACATATTTGGACCAAAACTTGGTTCCGAAATCAATAAACGAACGATCAGTATATTGCCAAATAATAAAACATACCTCCTCAAATAATGTATGACTAGAATGTATTTGGTACTAATTTCCAAACTTAATACCACGGGGTATTAACAAGGAAAAGACATTTTTATTTCAGAAACCAAAATGAAAAATCCGTTTCTTTTAGAAAAACAAATACATACTATGTATGTATGTATGTGTATATACAATATACATACCAAGGATGAATCTACTAAATATTATAGACTAGAGCAAATCTCATAAACCGAAATTATTTCCTTGATTTTAATTTTGTATATTTCGGTACCTGCATTAATTGGCACTCTACGGTACTTCATCTCTATAAAGGCATTTTTCATTTCATTTCAAGCGTTATTTTGTTATTTTGAACTAAAAAAAAACTTTGTTTATTTAATAGTTTAAACTACGATCTCTTACTAAATAGAATTGAATTAATTTGCAACATTATTCGAATGAAAAAACCTATTTTTTGTATAAAGTTTCAATTTCATTAAATTAGAGAAGAAAAACTTAAAATAACTCAGTTTTTTTTTTTATTATTGTGCAAAAAAGTTTTTTTATTTTACAAAATTGAATTTCGATTTAATGTTATTATAACTCGGAGATTTTTTTTTGTTTTTTCACTTTTATTGCCAAAATTATTTATAGTTGTTGTTATTATAGTACTGTTGTGTAATTTGTAACAATAGAGTACGCAGAGTGGAAACAAAAAGTTTTTTATAAGAATTAAATTGAGAATTATGAAAAGTTTAATTCTTTAATGATAATTAGTTTTATTGCTATGCCAGGACTGTGTGCAGGCCTCAATTTAAAAACTAAAGTGGGTGGGGTATCGTTTTTTTAATAAAGTATATATTTCCGTATCTTACTAGGGATGAAGCGGAAATAATGATGTTTCGTTTAAATGAGAAAGGATAATTAAACTGGATACGACAGATGCTTTTGTATTATGAGTGAGTGTATAATTTATTTTTTAAATGGGTTAAATAAACATGATAATCATTTTCCTGGAATTTCTAATTGTATCCAAAAAAGCATTGTTTATTGAAACATGATATGTTTATGTGTAATATTTATTCTGCAGTACGCTAAATGCACAGGAAATTCTTTGTGAGAATATTATGTGCAAAAAACATACAAAAATAATTGCATATCAAAATTTCATATAAAGGTGGGTTCATCTGTTCAAAGTTGCCTTTGATGCGATTAAGGATAATTTCATAAGTACTATGCCCGTATGTAATTCAATTAAAATAATGTTACGTATTATAAAGTCGAGTATCTATCTTCTCTATAACTCCGTAATTATTTTATTTTACGAAATCAATGCGTGATATATCAAATTACTTGCTCTTCCTGAATCCGTAAATAATTCAATATATAGTATAGCGTACAACATATTTTTGTTTCGACTTTTCGTACTTAAAATTCCGTCTGCGTTCATTATATTTTGTTTCATTCACAGCAAGATAAGATGTTACCAGAACCATGGAACATATGTTCTGAATTAAGGGATAAAGTTAAATCACAATTTTTCAAAAAAAGCAAAAAAAAATTACATTGGGGTTAGGTAGACACTAGAGGTGGAAAACTATCGACAATTTCAACTATCGATAGTTTCGATAGTAACATGAAAAACAATCGATAGAAAACTATCGACACAAATTAAAAGACTATCGATATACTATCGATACTATCGGATAATAAATTTATAAACTTTATTCAATTACATATAGGTTGACTATAACCAGAAACTATAAAGTCAATGGAGGTTATTATAATCAGAAAGTTTCCCAGTTTCCCACTTTGTTTTAAAAGCAGCCAATCGTTTTTATGTAAGAAAATCAGCATCTCAACATTTTTTGGCTTTCAGACCGTGTGGGTTCGTTGATCACCAATAATTTGACTAGCATATAAAAGGAATGACAACAAGAAAAACGTAACTAAAGTTATTTCGCATAATAGCAAAACTCGCTTGTACGAATAAAATATCAATATCGACCTATCCAATTAAGACCATGAAAACGTCAGTTATCATAGTTTTAAGGGAATACGATTTTTGGACTCTACGATGTCGCATTCTTATTATGATAAAATCTTAAAGTATTATCTCTAAAATTGATAAGGTTATGACTGATTTTATATTCTTAAATTAATGCGTTTTTAACTAAAAATCCAGTTAAAAGAATTCAAAGCCACTTCATTTTCCGGTATTATATCGTTTTTCCAGTGTACTCTTCAAAATGTGCTGAAACATATTTTAACTCGTCTAAATTAGGGAACCGCCCTTCGGATAAAAATCTACAATTAATTTCATTTAACCATTTATCTAAACTCAGTCATGTATTTTTTTTTAAATTGAAATTATAGAAAAATTATTGGGGGCACCTAGACCAAGGGGCTAGACCCCTTCAAAAATACTACCAAAACCTGCTAGTTTTCGTGTGAAACCACTACTCAAAGTTTAAATCTGGTATGATGAATGGCATGGAAACGTGTAAGAGCACATACATACAGGTTTTCATTTTTATTAGTATAATAGACATACAAATAATTTATATATCCCTCCCCTATTGCAATACTCTTCAGTATAAACGATACAATTAAAGTGACCCACTTATTCCTAGCAGCGAAAAGAACTAATTAACCATTAATACTGCTCTCCTGAAAAAACAGTATTTTTCACTTATCATATTCTTACTTGGATAGGTCGATATATCGATAGTATATAAAAAGTATCGATTGTTTTCGATAGTACGAAACTATCGATATATCGATAGTACTATCGATAGATTTCCACCACTAGTAGACACACATGAGGATAATATCCCTTCCGTATACATGTACGTACGTAGGTTTGGGTGATGGAATATTGTTTTCCTCATTGGTATTATAGAACCTTATGTTTCGATCATGCGTACAGTATACGCATATAATTCAAATTGAACATGTGAAAAGCAAAATAAAAATATTTTTGTTAAAAAATTTCGATTTTTTTTTTATCGTTTTGTTATCTAGATTATTAATGTCTGTTATCATAAAAGATTTAAATCTTTTAAAAAATTCCATTTATTACAATTGTAATTTAGGGTTTGGTTCATTCATCATCAAATAAAAGCCATACAAATACATAACTGTAAGCGACATGTATGGAATTTTTTATTGTACGCGTTTGATGTGTACGGTGGTGAATCAAGTTATTTTATCCCCCCCAACATTTATGTTGTAGCAGATGAAGAATGTGTCGTGCGATTAACATTAAAGGCGGGAAAGTTTAAAGGATTTAATTTGGTTTGGATCGTAATTTTATATTTTAGCTTATGCGCGAATTTTTCATCTTTGTATGAATTTACATTTATCTTTTTAAGTCTTGTAGTTTATTTTGAATTAAGTAATCATAATTAAATTATAAATGCAAAAACGTGGTTTGTTTAAATGTATTTTGTTATGGTTGTCAAAATTTCCTCGAAAAGATTTGGTGTGAGTATATTGATAAGCGGATGCGGTTTTGAACGTCTACGTCTATTTAAAGATTGTCTATATGCGAATGTCGTTAATAGCGTAAATAATAGTGTTGATGATCCAGAATTCCTGAAAAACACAAATAGAAATTAGTTTTATTAATCACAACAAAAACACTTGATTAACCTAGCCTTGAACTTGAACTTGAACTTCAGTTTTATGTTTGTAGTCGTATATTCCTGAAATCGTATAACAAAATTTATTTATTAGTTTTAAACACTTATTAATCGTACAATATTTTTAATACTTATCTTATTAGCTTATTTTGTGAACTTCATTAAATCTATGCAACCTAAAATAATGAATTAATTAATTTATTGATTTGTCGGCTTTATTATAGACAATATTAGTAGTAATGACATAAACAGTATTTTCGATTTGGCAAATCAGCAAAATACAGAGGTCAATCACTCATAATATATCTACTGGCAAAAATAGAAATATCATTACCCCTGTTGCAAACGCATCAATTGACAGCAATATATTCTGGAGCTGGTTGACATCACAGGAAAAAATTCGCAATCCAAAGAATTTATCCAAACCTGCAAAACAAAACAAAACATTAGCACAAACATTTCACAACAAATACATTGGAAACTTATCCTTGAACTTGAACTTGATTGTTGTTTCCATTGTTTTGTTGTGATGTTTACCTGAAATCAAATATCAAAATTTATTATTCTAAGCTCCTGTTTTCTTTTTATTGAATACTTATCTTAATAATTTGTTAGTTATAATTATATATCCATTAAATAAATCCAACCTGAAATAAATAATTCATTAATTCATATAAAGTTAAAAGTTATGTAATTTAAAAAATTGCTTACCATTTTGCATTGTATCACGTAATATTGTAAACAAAAACATTTTGACAATTAATTGAATTGAAATTTGTAAAGGTGATCGTAGTCGCTTTGGTAGCTCAATTAAAATAATGAGTTACGTTTTAATTTTATAGATTAAACCATCTATCGGAAATTATATTAATTAAAAACTATTGTAAAAAACTACTTCTTATAGCTAAAAAAATAAATTTCATTCTCTTTTTCTTGAACCGTCGAAGCGACAACAATCATCAATAAATATATAAAAATAAATTGTGAAAAATTCAAGAAATTCGTTTTAATAATAATTGGAAAGTCAACAACAACATTTCGTTTTGGCTTTACGAAATAAAACAAAAAGAAAATTGTGAGACAAATTTTGGAGTTTTATTTGCCGTTCCTTTTGGGATTTCTTTCGGTACGATAATTTACCAACAACGTTTGGCTTGCAGTTTTACATGGTCCTTCGAGCCGGATGAGGCTAGCATTATAGATTCAGGAACGCTGCATAACACTTTTCTTCAGTAAATTCAATCAGGAGGAGCAAGTGATTAGCAACCAATTTCTATATCACGCCATCATTCAACTAAAATTTTTACACACTGTAAGTTTACCAAATTTTTATAAGCATTATAAGTGATTAAAACAATCAAACTATCAATGTGAATGGTGAAAATTTAACAGTGAACATTAAAATTAATTACAACATTAAATTAACAATTTGTGAAATTTATACATATTAAACGTGAACATTATAAAGTGTTTTTTTTTCATTAAAATTGTGATTTGCCATTATTTTCGATTACAAAATGGCTGCTACTGCGCTTATTCAAAAACGTGGTCGCGTTCTAGGTTCACTAACCAAGGCTGCTACGTTTGTCGAGAACATTGACGCACGTACAACAGTGGAAGAGCTTGAAGCTAGATCTTTCAAATTAAGTTCAATGTGGGATGAGTTTTGCAGCATAGAAGATGAACTGTTAATATTGCCCGAGCAAACATCGAAATCTGACGAATTTGAAACAAAGTTTTTCAGCATTCAAGCCGCCATGACACGAGAGATAAAACAGCGAAAAATTGCTGATAATACAATAAGCGATGATCTGAATAGCACAATAAACAATATATATTCTCAGCAAAAGGCGTATTTCGATTCAATGATGCATAATAAAACCACCAGTCATCAAGAAGTGAAGCTGCCGAGAATTAATATTCCGCCTTTCAACGGTGAATACACACAATGGCCATCCTTCAAGGACTTATTTGAAGCTACTGTACATAATAACGGGTCAATACCAAATGTACAAAAATTTCAACTTTTGAAGGGACTTCTACAAGGAAGCGCGGCCCAATTAATCAAGCATTTTTTAATTACCGATGCAAGTTATATGGAAGCTTGGGATAAGCTAAAGAAGCGATATGATAAAAAACGGACTATTGTGAACACAATCATCAAAACGTTTTTTGGACAGCCCAGTATTCAACAAGCCTCATCAAGTTCGCTCAGAACACTGACGGAAACCTCAGACGAACTGCTCCGTGGTCTAAAAGCTTTAGGTTCAGCCTGTGAATCGCGTGATCCCTGGATCCTTTACTTGTTATTAAATAAAACAGACGACGATACAAAGCAACAATGGGCATTACATTCAGTGGATATGGATACTCCAAGCGTAGATGAGTTTCTCGATTTTCTTCATCGAAGATGTGATGCGTTGGAGAGCTGTAATTTGAACAGCAAACCACACAAAAGTTTTCCGAAGCAAGCACTTGTAGCTACGACCAAAATTGAATGCTTATATTGTAATAAGCCACATCCAATAAACAAGTGCTATAAGTTTTTAAGAAGTAATGTCGAGTTTCGAAAGGGCTTTGCTACAAAAACCCAATTGTGTTTTAATTGTTTGAGACTTGGACACTCAGCCAATGACTGCTCTTCACTAAATACATGCTTCAAATGTAAGGAGAAGCATCACACACTTTTGCATGATGACAGGAGTAAAGTGGAACCCGTGAAAGATAATGTCAATGACGCGGCTAGTTCTGAGTCTGCAAAAGTTGTCCAATCAGCCAACTCCGAATCAAATTCCTACACGATTACAAAGGCAAAAGTTGAGACAGACAAACAAACGATATTACCAACTGTGATTATGTCATCAATGGACGCGTATGGTAAAAGCCACAGCATTCGTGCACTTCTAGACACTGGTTCAGAATCCACCTTTATAACTGATGCTCTTACAAAAAAGTTGGGGTTAAAACGTAAACATGCTTGTATAGCTGTTAATGGGCTGTCTTCAATTTCTGCAGGTAAGACCAGAGGGCTAATAAATATTAAATTATCCTCCAGATACGATCATCAACTTTTTGTGGTAGTCGATGCACTGATATTAAACAGCCTAACAACATATTTACCATCACATGCAGTTATACTGGACCAGAAGGATACCAATCGATTTAACGAATTTTGTCTTGCTGACCCTTCGTTTCATGATCCGAATCCCATAGAAATGATTCTTGGCATCGACGTGTTCTACGATATAGTAAAGGAAAGACGGATACAAATAAAACCTAATCTCTATTTACTAGATAGTTTATTCGGTTGGGTAGTCGCGGGATATGCTGATACAATAGCCAAATCCGAAACGCGGTGTCACACGATCCAGACAAGTTCGGAGGATGTATGTCAACTTTTACGGCGATTCTGGGAAGTTGAAGAAAATTCACTTGAAATACCTAGCAAAGAGGATGAATGTGAAGAACACTTCTCTAGAACACATCAATATGCAAATGGTCGGTACATTGTTGAATTGCCTTTCAAAGAAAATTTTAAGCAGTTAGGAAGCACTTTGAAACAAGCCAGATCCAGAATGATTGCAATGGAACGGAAATTCCAGAAAGACGAAAATCTCAAAGTGCAATACATCCAATTCATGAGGGAATATCAAGAACTTGGTCATATGTCGCGTATTCCCAGAGAAGAAGTGTTTAGCGAAAACAGCAATTTCTGTTACTTACCGCATCACGCAGTGATCAAGCAAAGCAGTGTTACGAAGAAACTACGTGTTGTATTTGATGGATCTTGTAAATCAAGTACAGGACTATCGTTAAACGACGTACTAAAAACAGGTCCAACCATTCAAGAGGATTTGTTTACCATTTTAACTAGGTTTCGCCAGCACAAAGTAGCAATTGTCGCTGATATTGAGAAGATGTACCGCCAGGTAATAGTTCATCCTAAGCATCAACATTTCCAGAGAATCGTGTGGCGTGAAAATCCTCATGAAGAAATGCAGCACTTTAAATTAAAGACTGTCACGTATGGTTTGACATGTTCAGCATATCTTGCTATCAGATCGTTACATCAAGCAGCTGCAGACAACAAGGATATTTCATCGAAATTATCAAATACTATTAATTCTGATTTTTATGTAGATGACTTGCTGACAGGTGGTGATTCCGTAAAAGAGGCTATTGAAACATATAGAGGAGTATCAACCATTTTATCAAAAGCAGGGTTTTCATTAAGGCAATGGAGTTCCAATAGCGAGGAGTTGTTAAGCTGCATACCCAAAAACAAACAAGGACAAGATTCCATTTTATTTGAAGATCCTGAGATTTACGTCAGGACGCTGGGAATTCGTTGGTTGACAAAAGAAGACGCATTCACATTCAGTGTGCCGATATTAAGTGCAAACCAACTGACTAAACGAGGTTTATTATCAGAATGTGGCAAAATTTTCGATCCACTTGGATGGCTTTCACCGACGACCATATTATTTAAAATATTGCTGCAATCACTCTGGTTGACCAAAATAGATTGGGACGATCCATTACCCGATGACATTTTTCGAGATTGGTCCGCTGCTAGAGATAAACTTACCTGTCTAACGACTATACGCATCCCACGATTTCTACACATGCAGTCGATTCATAGCGTCCAATATCACGGATTTTGTGATGCCTCTGAGAAAGCGTATTCAGCCGTAGTTTACTCGAGATCCACCAATGTTAACGGGGATACCTTTGTTCATTTGATAGCTGCTAAGACAAAGGTTTCTCCATTAAAGCAGTTGTCTATTCCTCGTCTGGAGCTTTGTGGAGCCGTACTTTTAACTAAATTGCTTCACAAGGTTGCTGGTATCTTTAAAGCACCTATACATACTTTATACGCTTGGACTGACTCCAATATCGTTTTAGCATGGCTCTCTGATGTCCCGAGAAAGTGGAATTGCTTTGTAGCCAACAGAACCAGTTTCATCATCGACAAGTTGCCAGGTAATCATTGGCAACACGTGCCAACTAAGTTAAACCCAGCTGATTGTGCAAGCCGTGGGATATCACCCGAAGAATTATTAAAACATAACATTTGGTGGAATGGTCCAGAATTTTTACTACAACCAGCATCATCTTGGCCGATTTACAAAGGTCATTCAGTTGAACTTACAAGTATTGAAAGAAAAACATCTGCTTTATTTACAATAAACAACCACAGCAACATCAACCCAATATTGCCGATCGAATATGTTGTGAATAAATTTTCAAGCTACATGTCCATTCTCCGAGTTTTAAGCAATTGTTTTCGATTTGCAGAAAAATGTCGAAAAACGGAAGTAAAGTTTATAACAAATCAACATCTCAAGAAAAGCGAAGATCTTATAATAAAATGGGCACAGCAAGATGCATTTAACGAAGAAATACAACAGCTTCGGAATAATAAACCAATCAAGCAAAACAGCAAGTTACGATCGCTTCATCCATTTGTTGATGAAATCGGCATATTACGAGTAGGTGGAAGACTTCAGAATTCGACCGTCGGATACACCATGAAACATCCAGCCATCCTACCAAAGGAGCACCAGTTAATTGACAAACTGGTAAATTACCTACATATAAAACATTTACACCCTAATCCATCAACACTGCTCTTCATTACGCGGACAAAGTATTGGATCATTGGAGCGAGAGATGTTATTAAAAAAATTTCCAATAGATGTATCCATTGCATCAGAACACGTCCAAGGTTAAGTGAACAGATCATGGGGAATCTACCGAAGCCGAGAGTAACTTTTACACGTCCATTTGCAAATGTCGGTGTTGATTATGCGGGTCCAATTGCCATAAGTTCTAAAAAAGGCAGGGGATCTAGAGTAATAAAAGCGTATATATGTTTATTTGTCTGCATGTCCACTAAAGCAATCCACATCGAAGTTGTTAGTGAATTATCAACTGACGCATTCATCGCCTCACTCAAACGTTTCACTGGAAGAAGAGGTCTACCAAGCGCAATATACAGTGACAACGCTACAAATTTTGTCGGTGCTCGTAGGCGATTCGACGAATTCTTCAGTATCATCTCATCAAAAAACCACGATGAAAAGGTGTCCGCATATCTAGGCACGCATCAAATAGAATGGCACACGATTCCTCCTTCTGCTCCACATTTCGGCGGTCTATGGGAGGCTGGCATTAAATCTGTAAAAACGCATCTCCGTCGAGTACTGGGTGATTCAGCGCCAACATTCGAAGAACTTCAAACATTATTAATTCAAATAGAAGCTATCGTGAATTCAAGGCCACTGACACCGATTAATAATGATATTGATGATTTAGGTATTCTAACACCCGGACACTTCCTGATTGGTTCCTCAATACTCGAAGTACCTGATCAAAACAAAGATAACGTAACGTTGAAGTTAACTGGAAGATGGGAGCTGCTACAAAATATGGCAAGAGGATTTTGGAAAAGGTGGCATCTTGAATATCTCGCCATGCTACAAAAACGGTCAAAATGGCAACATCAACAGCACAATATCAAGGAAGGCGAGCTTGTGCTGATCAAAGATGAAAATGCATCATCACTGACGTGGGCGCGAGGCCGTGTTATAAAAGTTCATCCTGGCCAAGATGGTAACGTACGGGTTGTCACTTTAAAAACTTGCACGGGAGAACTAAAACGTCCAGTCGCCAAGCTATGCAAATTGATGATCGAGTAGTTAAGCAAATAACTGCTTAACCGGGGGAGTATGTTGCAAACGCATCAATTGACAGCAATATATTCTGGAGCTGGTTGACATCACAGGAAAAAATTCGCAATCCAAAGAATTTATCCAAACCTGCAAAACAAAACAAAACATTAGCACAAACATTTCACAACAAATACATTGGAAACTTATCCTTGAACTTGAACTTGATTGTTGTTTCCATTGTTTTGTTGTGATGTTTACCTGAAATCAAATATCAAAATTTATTATTCTAAGCTCCTGTTTTCTTTTTATTGAATACTTATCTTATTAATTTGTTAGTTATAATTATATATCCATTAAATAAATCCAACCTGAAATAAATAATTCATTAATTCATATAAAGTTAAAAGTTATGTAATTTAAAAAATTGCTTACCATTTTGCATTGTATCACGTAATATTGTAAACAAAAACATTTTGACAATTAATTGAATTGAAATTTGTAAAGGTGATCGTAGTCGCTTTGGTAGCTCAATTAAAATAATGAGTTACGTTTTAATTTTATAGATTAAACCATCTATCGGAAATTATATTAATTAAAAACTATTGTAAAAAACTACTTCTTATAGCTAAAAAAATAAATTTCATTCTCTTTTTCTTGAACCGTCGAAGCGACAACAATCATCAATAAATATATAAAAATAAATTGTGAAAAATTCAAGAAATTCGTTTTAATAATAATTGGAAAGTCAACAACAACATTTCGTTTTGGCTTTACGAAATAAAACAAAAAGAAAATTGTGAGACAAATTTTGGAGTTTTATTTGCCGTTCCTTTTGGGATTTCTTTCGGTACGATAATTTACCAACAACGTTTGGCTTGCAGTTTTACAACCCCCTTTACTTTACCCCAGGTCATACAAATGTATTGACACCGTAAAAAATTGAGAACCCTTCCTTGAATTCTATTTGCTAGTTTGGTTTCGTACTGATAAGTCGGTACAAACAAAAAAGTTCAGTCTACTCATCAGGTAGCTACGACCAAACTACAATAATACATTTCTCGCTTAATACCTTAAGTATAAAGCAGAACATATTGACTTAGCGAATTATATTACTAGAATCAAAAAAACTCAAGGAGAAACCTCATTTGTGTGTGTATTTATGCCCCCACGAATAATACATTTAACGAATACATTTGTATGACCTACGGTAAAGTAAAGGAGGGGGGGGGGGAGTAATGATATTTCTACTTTTGCCAGTAGATATAATATTATGAGTCATTGGCCTCTGTATTTTTTCTGATTTACTAAATCGAAAATACTGTGAATGTCTTTACTACTACTATATTGTTTATAATAAAGCCGAAAAATCAATTTGATTCATAACAGACAATTTTTTTACTTCTTAATTAATTTATGTATATTTAATTTAAAAAAATGTCTTACCATTTTGTACACAACATTAAATAATTTAACAATCAATTAAAATGAATTAATATTAAGAATTAGAGCCTCATAAATGTTAAAGCCGTTTCGGTAGGTCAATTATATTAATTGGTACTTTTAGTGTTGATAAATCAAAAAGGCTTTAACCACCTCTTGGTGACTATGTAAATTAAAATGATTGTAAAAATATTTCCTACAGAAATAAAAATAACAAATTTATAACATTTTGAAAAGCGAATTTTTTTATTTATCAATCGTGATTATTGCACCAAATCGGATCCACGGATTCTACAATTTATTGGATAATAATTTGAAATTCGGATTTTCAATAAGCAACCGCATAGAAAGGAAATTCGGATTTACCAGCAACCGCATGAGATCTACCATCACCTGCAAGAAATAATCGATCAAAACCGCAAGTATAATTGATTTAATCAATACTACTTTAATCATAACAATTGCTAAGACTTAATTTATTTGGGGTACAATAATTGGTAAAAAATATAATTTATTGGGATCTTTCCCTAAATCTTTAAAAACCATAAACTTTCGAGAAATTCGCATATTTTCGTCCAATTGGTCAGTGAATAGTGTTATTAGTGAAAAACAAAAAATCATAAAAAATTAATTTATTAAAATGGCGGACATAGCATCTTTAAAAAAGCGTCGCGCCTTATAAATGGAAGCATGACGAAGTTGCTGAAAGACATCGTCGAAATTGATGGTCCAACCAACGTAGAGGATATAAAGGTTAGATTGTCCAACGTCGAACGCTGCCGCACCGAATTTATAAGTATTGAACAAAAGACTGTTGCACTCGACAATAAGGAAGAACTGGATGAACAGTTTTAAGAAAACTACGAACTATAAAGTAGTATCAGGCTTAAATTCAGCGCTGCGAATAAAGATAGAGCCACCAAGCTCATTAACGATACGATCGCGGACGCTTCTTTTAATGGAACCCACATAGAAGTAAAATTGCCAAAAATCTCCTTACCTTTGTTTCCTGGAGAATACACAGGGTGGCAGTCGTATTATAGCTTGTTCTGTTCGACAATTCAAGACAACATTCGATTAACACTTTCGCAAAAACTACAGTACCTAAAAGGAACCCTACGAGGTGAAGCTGCTGGTTAAATCAAACATTTTAGCATAACAGATGCCAATTAAATCGAACCGGTACAAAAATTACGAAGCCGTAAGAAACACACAATCCAAGCATTTATAAAAAAATTAATGCTCCAGCCCTAAGGAACAACACCAATAACTTAAATGTCCGACGAATACATGACACACCCGGTGAAATAATATGGGGACTCAAAGCATTAGGAGTTGCTGAATCTAGAAATCATTCTGCATATTACGAATTACCAACTATCAAGCAATTCTTTGAATTCCTCAGTAAACGGATTGATGCGCTTGAGTCATTCAAAAGTGGTGCTGTTAGATGCTCTCAGTTTTCAGCTTAATCTTCTATAAAAAGCCATGTTGTTTCAGACATCCAAAGCCCATTAAGTTTGTGTCCAGAAGTGCAGCATATATTAGCATTGTTTGAATGTGCAAAGTTTAAAGAAATGTCAGTAGGAGATAGAAAGGTTTCATTAATAAAAGAAAATCGTTCTTTTAATTGCCTAAATAATAACCACAATCTGTATTTATGTAAATCAAAATTTAGATGCAAACAGTGCAATATAAAACACCACGCTCTACTAGATAATAGTTTAGAGACGAAACAAATCATAAGTCGCAGTGCACAACGTATAAGTGACCTAAGCCAACATATGAAGCCTTACCAAAAATATTCGGATTGGAAGTACAGTTCTACCCACAGCACTAGTACGCGTATTTGATGGACAAAACCAACTCCAACCGTGTCGCGTATTAAGTGATTGCAGATCACAATGCTCGTTCAGAACAGACAACTGCGCTCAGAGACTTCAGCTAAAACGAAGCTGCGTTAAACTTGCTATAGCCGACTTGGAGGAGAATTTTTGGGATACACAAGAGGATCAATTTCACTGACAATATCTTCATTAAATAAACCCGAAACAAAAATACAAATTGAAGCATTTGTATATCCAAAATTGACCGCTAAACGGTCAATAATTAATAATATTAACTTCAATGACTTCAATATGTTTGACTTAGCTTCTACTTTTAGAAGGAAGAATTATCACATCAAATCAATTAGCACAATCACTAACGGTTTTATTGAACAATCCTGAAGACAAGTTAGACCATGAATTGCGGTAATTCTGGGAGATTGAATGAATAAATGTTTCAACCAACCAACTCTCTAATGAAGTGAAATTTTGCGAGAAACACTTCAGACTACCGAAAAAGACATTATAGGTCGTTTTAAGGTACGTTTACAATATAAACTTTCTCCACAATCATTAGGTGATTCCAATAGAACAGCTGTCAAACGGATGTACGCAATGGAACGAAGATTTAGCAAGGACAACAAATTTGCGCAAATGTACAAGGATTTTATGGCAGAATACGTCAAACTCAACCATATGTTACTACCTACCTCACGGCGTCATCAAAAGTTCGGGCACTACGACCAAACTAAGAGTAATCCACATTACCTATATGAAATTTTATTACGATTTAGAAAATGTAAAATAGCGTTCACGGCAGACATTAAAAAGATATTTCGACAAGTCGCAGTTGCGAAAGCCGATACCAAATACCATGAAAAAACTCATCGAATACTATGGAGAAACTCATCAGATATACCATTAATCACCTATGTATGAGTTGCAGACCATCATTTATGGAACAGCAAGTGCCACTTACCTAGCAACCCGTGCACTAAACAAAGCAGCAATGAAATTTAAAGAAGGGTTCAGCAATGCAGCAGACCAAATCAAGTATATAGCATGGAGCTGACTCAGTAGAAGAAGCAACGAAGCTTAAAGAGGAAATAAATACCATATTGTCAGCTTCCGGATTGCACCTTACAAAATGGTTAACCAACGACAGAAATATAGTGACCAATCAAAAACCAAGGGAACTAATCGATGTGCTTGAAATAGAACCATCAACTTACGCTTACTCAAGATTGCTTCCAATTTCAAGTAAACCTTGGCAGCGTACCAATCATAACCAAGCGTGAAATTCTCTCTGAGGCAAGTCGATTGTTTGATCCTCTTGGCTGGCTTGCCCCGCTGACCATCAAAATATTTATTTTTCAAAAGCTGTGGATTGAAAACCTAAATAGGGATGAACAACTACCATCTTGCTTATCCGCAGAGTGGCTTAATATACGCAACAATTTACCAAAAATAAAGGAAATCGAGATAGACAGCTTTATTAACACAAACAAAAATCGAAAAATTGCTTTACATGGTTTTTCAGATGCTTCTAAATATGCATATTCGGTAGTCGTCTATGGTAAAATTAAAAAGGAGAACGGCCATTCCGAAGTTTGGTTGTTATTGTGTAAAACCAAAGTAGCACGAGTAAAACAGATTTCAATTCCACGGATAGAGTTGTGTGATGCAACACTCCTATCAAGATTGCTAACAAAGATCAAAGACGGATTGAAAATGTATCCCGACTCCACAATTGTCCTAGACTGGTTTTTGGCGCATCCATCAAAATGGAACAGGCAAAATACTTAATACGATGAATCGATCCCAATGGAGACACGTAGACTCCCAGGACAATCCTCCTGACTGCGCATCTAGGGGAATAGAACCAGACCAATTAAAGAATTTAAATTTTTTGATGGAATGGTCCAGGATGGCTCGAAGATCAAAGTAAATGGCCAACTAAGAAATGGGATACAAACGCAAACACCACCGAAGAAATGCGTTCTCAAACATTGAACATATAAATTCAACAACCTAATATTATAGACATCCTAATAAAATGAATATCCAGCTATAATAAAATTGTCCGAATACTAGCCTACGTCTTTTGATTTCTCAATATAAAATTAAATCCTAAGCCTTCCGTTTTACCATACCTTGCAAGTTCAGAATTACAAAAATCCCGGATTTCACTATTCAGACATATCCAATCAAAGCACATTAATTTAGAAATTAAACTCCTTGCATCTAATAAAGAGCTTCCATATCTTCCCACTTTTATATAAACGTTTTATAATATTTTTGCTTTTTTCAATGAAAAATTTGAAGCTAAAAGCATCATTTTTACTATGCATTCCTATGGGCGGTATTACATGCTCACATTTACATGTCATAGAAAATTAATAAATTTTTCTGACATAAAACTCTGACAAGAAAAATATTACAATTCATTTTGCTGTATTACACTACAAGTAATATTTTTCGTCATATTAAACCTTTGGACATTTAGTATTTAACTTGTGGATCTTTGGTAAGCCATATAACCTAGCCAAAATTCCATTATGATTTTTTAAACTGGCACCCGTATATAAGTCGATTCTCTATCTTTCACCCAGCCTGTGACCATTTTATTAATTTTGTCTCTTACTGAAAGGGTATTATCTTTTCTAATCACCTTATAGTCTTATCGTCGCTAAGTAGAAGTTCTATTTTGTTAATGTAGTCACTACAGTTTACTACTACAGTTACGTTGCCCTTATCAGCTCTAGTAATCAAAATTTCAGGGTGATCTTTCACAAACTTTTTGGTTTCTCACTAACAAATTTTCTATTACGATCTGCTTGGTTTTTAAAATTAGTCAATATATTCACTACCTCATTTCTTATACTCGATTTATCAATATCTGAAAAATTAAGGTCGGTTAATTTGCCTTCGATGTCGGCAACAATATGGGTGTACGGAATTGAGTTGTGATGTATGTATTGGTGGACAAAATTTCTCGCCTAATTTCAACACGAGGTTAACTAACCATTTATTGGAATCACATCTTCACTAATCTCATCAAAATTCTCCACTCCAATGGTATTAGGATGTAAATCATCACAATGGAAGGTTACGGAGCTGGTAGATTAATCTAATCAACTTTATTCCCTTCCCCCTCCTCCAATAAAGGCCAAACCATCAAAAAAAAAAATTACTTACAAGTAGAATAAAAAAAAAAAACTTTAAAACGAGAATGTTTTAAATATAAATCAAAATGAATGAGCGAGAATGAGAAAGTGAGCAAAATTGAATACATAAACAATTTTTGCCTAATTTGTTCTGTAAGTTAATTTTTGAAGTAGCCCCAAAATTTGCATGTACGATAGAAATGGGACTCTAAAATGATTATTGGATGAAGTTCTGGAATAAGGCCAATTAGGAAAGAACTTGGCCATTGTTTATCCGATTTTGATGAAATTCACTTCAATTATCAAGAAATTCGACATGTGCATTGGAAATGGGATCCTCAAATGATTTTTGGTTGAAGTTCTGGAATATGGAAAGTAGGACTTGCCTATTTCTTTACCGGTTAAGATACAATTTGGCATGCGCGTTGGAACGGATGATTTTTAGATAAAGTTCTGGAAAAATGAATTTTTAAATGTTTTTTAAAAATGAATTTGTTGCTTTAACTGTTCTGAACTCTATAGTACGAAGTAGATATGAATAAGAATACTCCTGATGGCGTAAACTAATGCTGTACGTATTAAGTAAGAAGTAATTTTTTTAAAGCCTGATGAGGTGAAGAAAATGCTTGAAACGACCGTAGATCAAACACGATTTGGCTAAATTACTCTACCATATTTGTTTATTTATTTAAAAATGAGTCATATGCTTTCTATGTACTAGTGGACTGCTGAATTATTTCCCTATATCCTATATCACTTCACAGGTACAAGAAGGCATCCTTCAGTCATTCTCGGTTATCAGGATGGCTAATTAAGTATATTATCCAACACCTTCCTATAATGGTAAGATCTGAAACATTTCTTAAATTTAAAAAAAATGTCAAAAATTATTTTAAGAAAAATCTTGAATTTTATTTTTAGTTTTTAGACATTGACATCATTATATTTTCTAATTATTTTTATACTTATTGTTTTTTATATTTACATATTATTGTGTTATTAATTTAATTAAATGTATTTGTTTCTTTCTGTTTTTGGTTATCAACTCAGATTGTCCTTAAAGGGACATTAAATCCACTGGATAATCTGGTTGTTAACTTTTTTTTTTTGATTAATGTTCACAATAAATAAATAAATAAATAAATAAATAAATAAATAAATAAATAATGGTACTATTTTCAAAAATATATTTCATGGAATTCAAGCAAAGTGAAACATAAAATATTATGAATTTCGAAATCTACTATTGATTGTTTTTCACTATGTAACACAAAAAATGAGCGTAATATAGGGTTGTCCAAAAAAGTGATTCCTCAATCCCTGTTAGAGGCGCCAATTCGTTTTAGAAGTTTTTTTTAGGGATTGCAGTGGATTCGCCGTGTGGAAATTTGTAAATTTGTATTCAAATGAGATTTACTAGTTTTAAACAGTAACTCTACGGCATGTGAACTGGAGTGAATTATTATCCCCTCTCCTTATAAGTGAATTATTATCCTACCAACAGTCTGCTCTAATTATTCTGATTAATTCGACATTCGCCCGGATTCCGGAAGTCATTCTATTTGGTAAATACTGGATAAGTTACCGACCTCATGATTTTTCCCTCCTCTATTAAATAAACATTTATGAAGAAATTTTTCAATGGGGGCCCATTGTGTTAAATATATAGTATTTTCGAACAAGTTTTAAAAGGACCTTTGTCCCCCTCTTCCCTTAAAACTGCGCATATAAATAAACATTATCGAGCAATTTCTCTTAGTAGAACATCCTTACTATTAATTTCCTTGAATACAATTATGGATCATTGTTTAATCCGACTTTATTAAATAACACTAATCGCAATAATCTTAAATGTTTAGAAGGTAATTGGATTATAAGGGAATTTATACCCTCTGTTGAAGAAGACCCTGGGATAAGCAAACCCTTCGTGAATATTACCAGTTGTAACACACATACACCTCCAACTTACAAATTTTAAATTTTATTTTTTAGAAACCGCATGTTATTGTATTAGAAAAAACACCTTCATATGAGAAGCAATTGTCATCATTGATTTAATTTCCAGCAAATTATCCCTTGTCTATAGTAGGTATACAGTACACGTAAAGAGCTCACCGATGATGAAATGCTCATAAAGGCCATTAGTAAGCCTTATTATGATTTTGCCTTTAATTATTATTTTTTTCTTTTTATTACCATCATTATATAATTATACGTATATACCATACCTTCATCAAAACTACATGAAACAAAAAAAAAGTTCGCTTACACAACACAAAATCAATTTATATAACATTTTATCCTAAATGATAAATTGTTTACGATTATAACCATTAATGACACCCAGCGAAAAAAATTGTAAATTAAAATGCGAATTTTTTTTAACCCATATATAATTTGGTAAATGGTATAATGAATCATACATACATTTTATAGATGCTTCGTAATATTTCACCGTTTTGCCGTAAACGCCAAAAAAATTCATTAATCTTTTTGGCCCACGTAAAATCACGTCCCCATATTCTCGTAGCATAAATAGGAAATAAAAACAAAAATTATTTGATTGGAAATTTGACATTTTTTGTCAAAGTTTTTTTTTTTAATCCATCAAATTGTAAACACAATGTCATTGTGGTTCAATGATTTAGGAATATTTTTAGTATAAACAATTGAATCGGTAATTAAATAATCGAGAGTACATACTGAAGGTAAACAATTACTAATTCTATTTACGTTGTGTTATTGTAGAAAATTTACAAAGAAAAAAATAAGTCGACGTTTATAGAAAAACTTTTATCTCTGTTTACTACCTTCAATAACAAATATATTTAATCGAATGGGAAGTATAATATGATATCGATTTTCTTATTAGATACACAATCTAAATGTTGTATAACGTATTTTCTAATAAAATAACAAAACTATTATAAAAGTTAACTATAAAAGTTTTACTGTTCAACTATTATATAGAGTTAGTAAAGATAACCCAAGATTTACTTGAATTATTATTTTGTATTCAAATAGTTGTTTTGCATGATTAAACTACTTTACTTTACTAATCAAAATTTATTATTATGTATTAACTGATTTAAAATAGAATAAAAAACACTAGCTGTTATGATTCATAAGTGTCGAACGCCGTCATGGGCTCTTAACTGTACAAGTATTGTGTTTTAAGGTATTTTTAGACACTGTAAACATTTTTATTTTAGAATTTTAAATTCTATGATAAACTAAACGATGACAAATTTTTAGAAACTAATTTTGTTAGCGTGAGAAGAAGGCTTGCAAGTTTTTTCTTATCTTTAAGATTTTTTTATTATTTACTGTATATTGACAATTTATTCTATCTTAATCCGGTAAATACTTTTTATAGACTGACTCGTTCTATAATTACAAACTCTTTGTTTTCAATAGGTACAGGTATTGCTCATATTCATTATTAGAATCTTCTAATTTATGTTAGCATATTACAATCCTTAATATACGACTTAAGTACTCCCGGAAAAGATAATCCCAGAATTTGGTATGATCATGTGAAATATTTATAGCCGTCTGTTAATATTGAACCAGACAAACCCGTTTTACGTAAAACATTAAATACATACCAGAATGCCTTGCACTCCATATAAAGTAAAGTCTGTTTCCATGCAAAATTGACTCATAATAAAAAAAAACAAAAAGAGAAAAATAATCTGTTGCCACATATAAGAGACAAGGACCAAATTTTTTTTGTTTTGTTTTTTATTTTATAGCAAAACATTTTTGCTATAAAATAAAAAGAACAAAACTTTGACTTGTCTCTTCTTGTCATCAGATTATTTTTCTCTTTTCGTTTTTTTTTTTTTACTGTGAGTCAATTTTTCTCATGGAATACAGACTTAAAGCAATCAAACATTTTGCCTAAATTGGTGTGCAGTGAATCGTTCGACTAATACTAAAGCAACCTTGATTATACAAGCCATAATCTAAAAATCGAAGTTTTTATAAGGGAATTAGAAACGAGGAAAAAACCAAACTTTCCATAGTAAAACACATAAAACATATGGGAAATCCCTTTTTTTCCCAAGACAAATTTGTAAATGGAAACGTTGCAAATTTTTAATTATGATTTCTGAAATATTTTCTTAAATGTTTGAATTTCAACATATATAAATCTCGTTTAAGTAAATCGTTTTGGAATAGGTACGAAAGGCCGAATGTCGAAAGGCCGAACGCCGAAAGGCCGAATGTGTCGAAAGACCGAATGTCGAAAGGCCGAATGTCGAAAGGCCGGATGTGTCGAAAGGGCTAATGTCGAAAGGCCGAATGTCGAAAGGCCGAATGTGTCGAAAGGCCGAATGTGTCGAAAGGCCGAATGTGTCGAAAGGCCGAATGTGTCGAAAGGCCGAATGTGTCGAAAGGCCGAATGTGTCGAAAGGCCGAATGTGTCGAAAGGCCGTTTATGTCGAAAATTGATTTTAATTTTTCATCTTTTTATGAATGAAAATTTTCAAAATTTATATTTTTATGAAAAAATAAAATTCATATTTTCATCAAAATTTTTGTATAAAAATGTTTAATAGTAAATCGTCTTAAATATAAAAATCTTTTTAAGTTTTTTTTTGTCATATAAAAATTAATTAATTATAATAAAATAGAAAAATAAATAAATTTTTTTCGACAAAATTTGATCACATTAATATGTATGCTAAATACACAGGATTTACATTTTACATTACGAAATAAATTCAATGGTCTTGAATATTGATGTCAATCAATTAAGTGAAGGAAAATTTAATGAAAATTCGGCATTTCAACCCAATCGGCCTTTCCACGGGCTGGCCACGTATCACTGTTTTTCAAGAGACTGTTTACAAAAGAATGTTTCTAAAATCTTTTCTCCAAAATCTTGTTTTACAAACTCTTCTTTCCTTAAAGGCATTGCAAATAATATAGCTCTTCATTGATTTATAGCACTAATCCATTAAATTTAGTTTAATTTTTATTATATTTTTTCAAACATATCTCAAGAAGAGAAACTTACTTCTGAAATTATAATTTTAAATAAAATGTGTGTATGTACCTAAATTTATTATTAAAATTAAAACAAATGCCTGCTCATGTGAAAAATGAACTTTAAATAAGGGACATAGAAAAATTGGTTTGGGTTACACTCTAAGAAATATTCGTTTAATTTTACTTCAATAATTGATTGTAACAGGTTACCTTCAATAACTGTAGGATATTTAAACATGTTGAATTCTAAACTAAAATTTAAACAATATTAATACGATTTTTAACACGAAGCATATTAATATTAAACTTTTTGATGCTTAATTTCTGCTGAATTTTAATAAACTGTTTATTATTGTTAATAGTAATTTTCAACAATTTATTTAATTTTAATTACTAGGTAGTTGAAATTTACGTAAACATTTGTTGAATTCTGGTTTACTTTTCATCTAGAAAATAGCGCCTTCGGTGTCGAACACATAAATTAAGTACAAAAAGTTCTTTGGTTTTAAAATAATTCATATTTATTTTATGAAATTCATTTTAAATAATAAATTATAAATTTTAAAATGATAATATAGTAAAAATAAAATTTAAATTATTAATATTAAAATACCAAATATTAATTAGAGGCAAATTAAATTTCTAAACAATATAACTGTTTCTTAATAATATTTCATTAACCAAAACTAAATAAAAATTATAAATTCTGATTTAATATTTAGTTTTAGTGTTTGTCTGGAAGTTCGTCTAGTTTGCGAACTAAATTACAAATTTTAGACATATTGAACAAAGTCTTTTTTGGTCCTCGAGGTTTAGGCGGGTAATATTTTAATAAATAACGGACTAAAAAATCCAATGTTTGCGACATACACTTTGGATACTGTATGTTAAAAATAAAATAATAACACAAAACCTCTAATATTAATCCAAATAATGTAAAATTGTTAGTACAACTTATTTGTATATTTTCAATGAAAATGAAAGCGATTTGAGAATCCAAAGTTGAATCTAGAAAAAAAACAAATCAGATATGAGCTCAAGATGGTATAAAAATATGAAAAATCTTATCAGTTATTGCAATCCAAGGACCAGCTGTCGGAATTGATTGTACGATTGTGTCCATTGTGGAACCCAACTATAAAATAAAATAAAAGTCACTTTGTTAAATAAAAGTTTAATCTGCCAAAATAAATAATAATTATCATTTACCTGGTAATGTCTAAATAGGTACCCCGTGTCCTTCTTGAAGTAAGCAGCTATGACCCGAATTAAAGTTACTTCGTTAACAACAGATAAAATTGTTTCTACAAATTCCATTTTAGATGACTTAAAAAATTGAGCTATTTTGTATTTTTCATTTTCGTTGTTATTTTGTAGTCTGGATTCCTTTACCCCGGTCAACTCCATAAAATGATTATGGAGGCAAGTTTTGTTGAAAATATAGGGCCAATTTTCTTTGATGGAATTTATTGATGGATATTCTCCTGATCCATTAAAAAATTGCCTTTGCAAAGCGAACGTATCGATCATATAACCCACTACAGTTGGATGATTATTTTCCATGTCTTTATTTGAAGGATATAAGTTTAATAAGTATTCCTTTTTTTGGAAACCTGAGAGACCCTCAGTTGTCTCAACAATAGTCGGTTGCCAATTTGTGACCGCTTCCATCAAGGCATTTACTTCTTTCCGTTTTTTTATATGCATCCTCATCAAGTCACTTCCTTGCTTTCTGGAAATATTATTTAAATAATTATTTCGATTTCTGAGCATTGTTACAATGACTTCAGAGAACGATGATGTCACAACACCTTCGCTGTTTCGTTGTTCAAACGTATCAGGATATGTTTATATTATACTTTCCGCGATGGAGCGTAAAATTTTAAGGGGGATGTAATACGAAAATTGACGAAGATCATCTACAACATAATTAATGAACGCGCTTAATCTATTGCCTAGTTTTTGCTTTTTTTCAATTGATTGCACAATGTCTTTGGCATTTTGTTCCAGGGAACTTTGAAGTTTTTAAAAAGTTTTGTGGCTTCACTATGGTTTGTCGAAGATGATGATGATAGTGCTGTACTACTAACACATAACGTAGTAGCTACCGATATATCAGAACCACTGGGAGACGATGATTGTAATTGTATATGTTCGTAGGCACGTTCTGCATTTAAGGTACTATTTATTTGTAGGATAATGAGAAATGGTTCATTTTCACCGTATATCTCGCACAATTCTATCCGATCTTCAGAGGTATTACCACCAGAGCTACTGAAGTTTGTATTAACATTAGAAATAGGAGTTTGTGGCATCCATTTTTCGTCAAATTTTAGTAGTATGAAAAGCATATCCTTTTGGCTCACGTAGTATTCTAAAATATCATCTTCTGCTATTTCAGAACCTGTTTTTTCTAGAACTAGGTTGGTCCCTTGCAAACCTAATGAATTTGCTAAAATTATAAAATATATTTGTATTAATCATTTTAAAAAGCATTATTAAAAATAATTACCTTTATTTATAACATCTGTAATTGATGGATATGACAGAAAGGTTTTTTTTATAGTCCGGTCACCAGAGCATACTTTGAACGGCAATTTGGACATTTTTTAAATACAAAACTACATAAAATAAATAAACGTAAATTACATGAAAGACTATAAGGTTCGATTGTTAAATCATTTCAAATTTTCGTTAATATTTTTCAATAAAAGTGTTATAAGGTGAAAAATAGTATTTATTATCTTTCATTAACACATCCACTGGCTTTTTTAATAACAGCTGATCTAAATGGAAACTTTTATAGCTCAATTTTGAGTTACTGTTTTCATATAATGTCGTATATTGATTATACCAGAAAATTTTTACAGAGCCATATAGAACTGCAGCTTCGTATGAAGAATTTATAAAAATAGCTTCAATATTTAAAATTTCTATTTCGCCTTGTTCATTCTGCATTGTAAGTACGCTATCACGTTCCTTATATGTCGTATTGAAAATTGAAATTTTTTTTGTCACAAAAATGTACTCGTTCGGTATTTTCACATTAAAAGCATTTTTTGAAAATCTCGTAACGTCGTCTGCCACTATAATAGATTTAAAACGATCACCAGCGATGGTGGTTTGAAATTCTTGATGATTTTTTGCCAGCGAATAAGTTATATTTATGAAATTTTTAGTTCTTTTTGAAATTTGTTTAAAATATTGATGTTTTGCTCGAACGCCATGGTCCATAGTCCTCTAAGCGGTCCAAGTTTTCGAATTAAATCAGGATAGTGTGTAATGTAATGATGTTTTGGACGCAGTTTTAATAGAGGAAACGACTCCATTCGGTGTTCGAAATAACTGTTAAGATAATAAGTTAACAATGATATTTGACTTACGGAAATTTCTGAAGCACAAATTATTCGACACATTTCAACCATTGAACAGAAAAATTTCCACACATTGTTTTCAAAATTTTCTATCTGACCTAACATTATATGCGGCATTAGGATTAAAATATTCCATATTTCATAAGCTTTGCCAGTTATTTTGTTTTTTTGTAAATCAATTTTAGGAAAAGAAAGTGAAAATTTAAATTTTTTCCTTAGTGCAGCCAAATACCAATTTATATAATCAATACGAACTATATCACGATTGTGAAAATATTTTTTGATTTCCATTAAGTCATAGGGAATAATACCTTCAAATAAGTCATGCCCAATGCATGGTGGTAATCCAGGGGCACATGTATGGTAATAAGTTTTCAATTATTATATTAAAGTTTTCAGGCGTTCTTAGTTCTGGAATGCCCATGTTAAAGTTTTGCAACGAAGTTCTGTCATAAATACAATATCTACAAAAATATTCCGATGTACCAAAATTTTCTATCAGTCCACCTATTTGGTGGCTGCCAAGATTATCTCCAACCATCGCGATAATCGAACCAAATAATGTACGAGTTGAATCTTTCTCTTTAAGATTATTTACTTCAATTCCTTTATTTCCCAAAATTTTCAAATCCTTTATAAGAGGATCTAATATTTTTCCAAAGCCAAAATATTTTACATGAATTTCTTTACACAATAATACTAAATGAATATTATTGATTTGACTCCTATGCTTTTTATTTATATTGCCAACAGACATGTATACTCCAACCATTTTATGCTTGTTCTTCGATGAGCCTAAGGGATTACAAATCTCAAATGCATCTTGGAACAAAATTACTTCAATTTTCGTTTCACCGTTGGAAAAAAATAGATTTCTTTTATAGGCTGAACCATTATTGTAATCCAAGAATGCTTTGCTATCCTTAGGTTTCTTTTCATTGAAAAGCTGATTAAATTTATTATCTTTCATCAACACCTTTAAAGTACTTAATATTGAAATATAATAAAAATGGCATGCATTGTGATAGGTATTTCTTCCCAAATCAATTTTTTTAGGTGGCACATATTCAGTTCTACTTTCGGTATACTTAACGCGGGAAAAATTATTTTTGAATAATCTAAGTTCATTTGTTTTAGATGAATTTCTTAAAACAGACAGAACTTTTCCAAGTTTAGTAAAACCGTTTGTATCTACTGTAATAGATTCGATGTGTCTATATAAATTTTCAGAATATTTTTCAGAAATAGTGAATAATTCGTTATATAAAAAATTTAATCCTTCGATTGACACTTTATATTTGAATTTAAGATTATTAAATAATAAGTAAAAGCTATTATTCTCAGAACACGTTTCTTCAAAAATTCTTTCTGTTGTCTCGTTAATAAAATTAAAATCATTGTTAGTCTCACTAAAACTTTCCTGAATAGTTTGAATTTCGTTGAGGGCTTGTGTTTTGTTGTTTTTCACTTTATGATATCTAAAGCAATGTACCCGAAAATTTATCGAGTTTTTAAAATAAATATTGCAGTTGTGGGCTGGGCATTGTATAACTTCTTTTGCTCTTAAATGATTTCTCATGTGGTGTGTGATGTGAGTAAAATTATTTATTTCAATTTCACATAAATTACACTTAAAATTGCACTACTGGTTTAATTGCGAATTTATTTTTATAGAGTCAACATTCATTTTTTTGCTTATTAAAGTGGAATGCATTCTATGCCAATGAACTTTGTACGAAACATAATTTGAAAACCGTTTTAAACAATATGGCCACAAACAGTTAAATTGCATATTTTTCATTCCTCGGTGCACATACACATGTTTATTGTATAACACTAATGATTTAGTTTTGTTTTGTTAAATCCAACAAACAAAAAACATTTCTACTATTTTTCAGAAACACTATGAAATTACTTATATTCACTACTTAGAATTGCTACGTGCGCGTCTCTATTTCACAAAGAAGAGGAATGCAATTACAAATGAATGTTAAAATGACTAAATATCAACAAATTGCGGTTTGTTTAATATTAACCAAGAATAATATGTATGTACTATTTTTCACTATTTTTAATAAATAATAATAAAAATATACGAATACTTACGTTTTATAATAATTATTCAAGTATTAAAATACAATTTCAACACCTAAATTTATTTTTATATTTTATGTATCACTGCGTCTGCGTGATAAAGGACTACTGCACAAGAAAATATGGAAAAATGCTTGAATTTACGACGAAATTTTAGTAAAGATAACTGTTATAACTGTTAAATATCAGAGTTTTGTTGAATTTTCAGCAATTGTTGTTGGAAATTAATCACAAAATTATTTTTAATGAGACCGTTGTTGAAAATTAAATCTGAGTTGAAAATTTTTGTTGGTTTTTAGGTAACTGTTCAATTCTGAACATTTTTATATTTATTTATTAGCAAAAACTTACTAAATTTCAACAAAAAGTTATATATTAATAGCAAAAAGGCAATACAACATTTAATGTAAACAAAATTCTGCAATAATTAAAGCAAATTATGTTGAATATAGGTTTAAATTTACTCAAATTTCTTAGAGTGTAGGTAATCTTGCATTACAAAATATTACATTATAAAATTTCGCATAGAAAATTTTGCATTACAAAATATCGCAATTAAAAAATGTTGCAATAAGAAACAAAATCTTGCATAACAATTTCTCGTATATTTTTTTTCTCTATTCTGATGAAAATAAATTAAAGAAAAATTACATCGACTAATTTAACTTCTCTCAGGGGGGATTTAGAAATGAACTTCAGGGGATGTAGGAGCCGGGACCAGCAAACATGTCGCACTGCGTGTCGCACGTATAGGAGCGGATTATATAGAATCTATTAATGACACCTACTAAAAAGAAAATAATTGCACTATCTTGTTATGCAAGATATTGTAACTGAAAGATTTTGTAGTTGTAAGATTAATAAAAAAAACAAAATTGTGAAATGCAATATTTTATATCGATCCCAGAAAAACTATTTCACTAAATATTTATTATTTCACTATAAAATAATCAAAATAATTATTTCGGAAAACAAAATTTAAAAAAACAAAATTTTGGTAAACTATATTTTATACAGTAAGAATTCAAAATACAAGATCGAACGGCAAAACAAGATTTTGTCTTGCAGGCAAATACCCCAATCCCCCATTCCACACGTTCGACCTTTGATATTCGGGAGGTGTTACTTGTCATATTACCCATTGGTCACCCATGAAAATTTAAAAAAATTTATTAAATTAATTAAAGTTTCATATCTATTTCTGTAAATTGTAATTCATTTTTAATATAATAATAAAAGTTGAATTTGAAATAAGTTAACTTAATAAATAACTTTTAATAGACAACTTCAACTTAACATTAAAAATTTAAATTATGCGCTATTCCGTTTAATTTCATCAAAGAAGCTTCTGTTCTTTTAACCACTTTATAAATATTTATTTTTTTAACATTTGACGTTTGTGGGAGGTTCATTCCAGCTGTTAGGAATTGTCTTAAATGTTCAATCTGCAATCCAAAAATTGGCATCGCCAAATTCTTGTATTATCTGTACTGGTTTACAATAAGGGATTTTGGCTGCTGTTTTAGTATTCTCGCGAATTGTCTTTATTACGCCTCTAACCGGCGTCAGCGAATGGTTATGTGTAGCATTCTTTTTTTAAGCAATGGCTTCCATCCTTTTTCAAAGTTGTAATTCGAGCGTTACAAAAATGTTCTTTCTCTTTATCACATTGGCTGTGATATCGCTTTCACATTCCCAATAATAAGTTAAATTCACTTTTTTGTTCAAAGTAAATGAATAACCATCAAAGATAACATGGTTCTTCCTTTGTTCGATTTATACTCAAAAATATCCATGCTAAATTAAAGATAAACTTACGTCAATATTCGAATTTAGTTAAAGATGATAAAATTGTTTAAAACAAAACTCTTCTTAGTTTATAGTTACCTGAGTATTTTGAAAAACAGCAATCTTTCAAACGAAACTTAATAATAGAAAATTATTTATTACCTTGGATGAAACACAAAACTTTTGTCAAAATTTAAAGAAAACTTTGTATGAAAAATTTCCAAATTTCAAATACACAAAGTCTAATTCACTTGCAATTTAATATTTTCAAAATTATTTAACTTAAAAAACAAATTAATTGTTGTCACTTGAGAGTAATAAAAATGAATTTACAAATTCCCCAAGACCTGATATTTAAACTGAGTTTTTCCGTTCAGTACATAATATCAATGGAAATTATTGGTTTCTGTTAAACGTATATAGTTTTGAGAATAATTGTATACGGGGTGTGTACGAACCAAATAAATTCATTTTTTTTAAATATAGAAAAACAATACATTTTTAAATTTTTAATAAGTGATTGTCTATTTAACTCTTAAGTTACGAGTGAAATTCAAAATAATAATTGGCAGCAAAAGTTCGATTACTTCAACCCCTGATAGGCATGGGAAAAGCCACTAAGGTATTTTCGATTATTTATTTGCATTTTAATGTTGAGTCAGGAATGAGCTGGCGAATTAAAGTTCGGGGATACCCTGTTTATAAAATAGAAAAAGAATGCTGTAATTTAAACTATAAAATGCTATCATCTCGTAAACATACTTAATAAAGAATAAAAGAAATTCTGTAACACGTTTAAATTTCGTTCACCCTTAAACTTTACAAAAGAAAGCAAAATAAAACAAAAGAAACACTATTATGATAATATATATGTACATTGAAACCTCACTACAGTGGACATGGATGCAACCAAACAATTTTTATACGAGAACGAAAATATTTTTAAAACTCGGCCTTTCGACACATTCGGCCTTTCGACACATTCGGCCTTTCGACACATTCGGCCTTTCGACACATTCGGCCTTTCGACACATTCGGCCTTTCGACATTCAGCCTTTCGACCCATTCGGCCTTTCGACATTCGGCCTTCCGACCCATTCGGCCTTTCGACATTCGGCCTTTCAACATTGAACGATCGTTTTCATTATCTTATAATAATTGATTTATTTAAACCAAAATATAAAAAAAAGTTCATAACAACAGCATTCTAGTCAAATTAAAGCTGTGTTTTTTTATTCGCTCTGGATAGCTGCTATCGAGAGCCGATTTTTTTATAGGCCTAAATTTAAATTTGTTGCGCTATTTATTGGTAAACTAATTTTATTTAACATCAAAATTTCATTTTTAATTCAATTGTTTAGCTAAAACTTGATATAAAAAATATTTGGCTCTACCTATTTATACGGAGCGCTATCGGGAGCCACATTTTATATGACGGCTCCGGATAGCAGCTATCCGGAGCGAATAAAAAAACACAGCTTAAAAAGAAAATCTTACTACAAATCGTGTGCGTTAAGTCAATATACATAGATGGCAGTGGGCAGTAAACATTTTTAAAAATTATACGAAAAATTGCCACCTGGGGAAATTTGAGTTCAAAAATTGTAGGAAAAGGAAAACAAATTCACAATCTATTAAGAACGAGTCATAATTGTGTGATTAAATAATTTTTTTTTGTATTTCTCTGTCAACAATTATAGACATCTAACGTACACTAGTAAAACGAAAGATAAATTTAGCAAGTATTATTTTGATTCGTCAGAGCCAACTTTGATGGATTTTTCAAAATGAAAGTTCCAAAAATATATTTTAGAAATAATTTAATTTTAAAATTTCTGCAATTAATATTTACTTAATACTAATATACTCGTTTTGTATATTTCTGCTAAAGATATGTAGAACACTTTTGTATAAACATTTTGTAACATTTTTGCTGTTTTCATTGAAAAATTTGAAGCTACAAAACACCGTTTTTACTATGGATTCCTATGGTAATCAATGAAAAGTTATACCACTAAAAAAGCTTCTAAAAAATACGTCATAATGATTATGGCTCTTTACTCTAGTAGGCTCTGCTAATACACCAACATAACTTGATGGCATAATTGGAATGCTACTGAAGTTAGCAGAAAATTGTAGCAGTGATATAATATGTTAAATTTTAATAGAATTAAATCTGCAATCACATTGTACTTTACTATGGTAGAAAAATTGAGTAAAAACTCTTTTTAAAATTATTTTGAAAAAATATTTGTTTGTAATAATTCAAGATAGTAGAAAAATTTCAGAAGAAAAAATATTCTGCATTCCGCCTAACCAATATTTTTTGTAATATTTTACATAATTATTATTTTTAAATTAATTGATAATTAAATATTTCTAAATATGTTGTAATTGTAAGTTTCAGAATTAAAGTAAAAAAAACCTCATCCCTCTCTAGTACATGTGAAACGGTCATACTCAAAAATTGAGGTAAGTGTAATCTGTATCATTTTGTTGTGTTAGCTGCTATGAGTAGTTTTTTGAGTTGGATTAATCCTTTGGCGTAGAATAGAATCGACCAAAGAATTGGAGTGGAATGCGAATGTGATGTTAAAAAGGATAGTTTAGATTTAAAATATTCGGAAAATTGGAGATTTCGATTCCAATTTTAAAATTAATTTTTTTTTTCAGATTACAAAATTGTTTTATGTATTATATTTTACCTATTTTCGTTAAATTAATGATTTTCCATAATGAATTTATTTATCCCACATAAAATATGATCTGATTTTTATGTATTGTTTCTCTATAATAAGGTTTTAATTCAAATCCATATTCTGCTAAAACGACTAATGATAGGTTACAGTTACCGGAATTTTTCAATTTGAATTTATATGAGAAGAATGAGTTTTATTTATTATTGCCTGCAGTAAATATATACCGGCAGCATTATCAGGTTCATTATTGGCCTGAATATTGACTGGACGGATAATTAAGCAGGGCTTGGAGCACAAAAGATTTTTGAGGTCGCAGTGCGAGGTAGCTAAACACCCACATGGCCCTACAACACTAATTCTAATACCAGATTTGAGAGGCTTATTGAACAATAAAACACTATCGTTCAAGTTTCCTCCTCGTTCGCCTTTAAATTCGAAATTCGATGTTTTTAATGTCACCATTCTCACAAATCCGTCCTGCCCTATATGCAGATTTGTAATCCGAGCCATTGGCCATTTTAATGGAGCGACGTTATCTTCCTTAAAGATTACGAAATCACCAATTTTTTGTGATTCGCATGGCTTAGTCCATTTTCGACGATGCTGTAGAATTGACAGGTACTCATTTAACCATCGCTTCCAAAATGTTTGGAATGTAAATTGAATCCGTTGAAAACGACTTAAACGATTAAATTTCAAATGTAATAATCACGGATCAGGGATGGAATTGATCGGTTGGCCGATTAAAACATGGCCAGGAGTCAGACTTTCAAAATCATTTGGATTATATGACATGGGGCCAATAGGACGTGAGTTCAAACATGGCGTGGTGGAAAATGGCGAATAGGTGAGGACGCGTTTTACAAGCCTCCAAAATGGGACGACCTTGGGGAATAGTGTGCCATTGTATATGCGAATCAATACAAAATTTTAATATGCTTTGATGAAATTCTGACAAGAATAAGTTGCGAAGTTCCTTCAATTCAGATTTGGATCCAATAAAATTGATAGGATTATCTGAATAGATATGTGAGCAAAGCCCACGACGTGATACGAATCGCCGAAGAGATGCTAAGAAAGATGAAGTAGAGAGGTCAGACAACACTTCCATGTGGACGGCCTTTGTAACGAAACATATAAAAATTGAAATGTAAACTTTCAATTGCACTCTAGATTTTACTTCACTAATCGCAAGAAATGGTTCACAAAAATATATTCCTACATTTTGGAATAATCTAGACGGTAGGAGACGTTTTTCGGGTAATTGACCCATGATTTGATTTAAGGTTTGTGGACGCGCTCGAGCACACGTTATGCACTCGCGTACTACCTTTCGACATAAATTTCGTCCTCCTATGACCCAAAACCGTTAACGTAAATTGTATAACAAGGTCTGAGGACCAGCGTGAAGAAGACGCATATGCTCGTTTCGAACTAGCAATTTTATAAAAGAATGCGAACCTGGTACTACTAACTTAACTGATGTTTGTGTTTGAAGTAAATATCAGCGTTTTTTAATCGACCACCATCCCGAACCAAGCCATCGTCATCGAGAACTGGCGTCAGTGATAATAATTTATTTCGACGATACACCGATTTATTTTTACGAAGATTATGAATTTTTTCTGAATAATGAGATTGATGTATGTGTTTTATAATAAAGTTTAAATCACCATCAATTTTATTGATTTCAAGTGATTTAATAGTTGGTGGTTTTGACAATTTATTTAAGGTTCGAAGTTTATTAAGACAAGCCTTTGTAAAACGATAAATATATGCGAAAATACGCGATACTGTTAGATAATTCGAATTCTTTATACAGGCATCCATTCTTCTATTTTTGTCGAAGCTCCAACCAACACATCTGGATATTTCATTTGCGAAGTTTCATTGTTTATAGTAGTAGCTTGCTTAGGTATCATTAAACGAAGCTGGTTAATATACGATGGACCTGACCACCAATGTTTTGATTTCAAAAATTCCTGCGGCATAAGCCCTCGAGACACTATATCTGCAGGATTCTCTGTAGTTGGAACTTAATACCAATCATTGGGAGGACTCAAATCGTGTATTTCTGAAATCCTATCGGCTACAAAGACTTCGAAATGCCCTGGAACCGATTTGATTCTATGTAACATAATTTCAGAATTAATCCATAGAAAAATTGAATTAAATTTTATTTGCATAACGAAAATGATGTTTTCAACTATTTGAGCCAAGAGCAAAGAAGCGCACTACTCCAGCCGAAGTATAGTTTGAGTTTAAGGTGGAGCTACTCGGCTTTTTGAACATAGCAATTTATCGAAAACGTTGTTTTCATGCTCGATGGTACGTAGGTAAACCACACATCCGTATCCTTTTTCAGATGCGTCTCCCAACCCATGAAGTTCGATCGATGTTGCGTTTGGAACTATAACACATCGTGGAATGGATATTTCATCAATTGCAGTGAGTTGTCGTTTAAACTCATTCCAATATTCTTGAAGTTGAGGTGGTAACAAATCATCCCATACAAGTTTACTTGCCCATAATGTCTGCATGAATGATTTTGCCAAAAAAACTGTTGGTGCACAGAAGCCTAACGGATCGAACATTTCAGCCATTTCGGATAATGTTGTTCGTTTTGTACACTGATCAGTAATTGCATATTTTTTGAATGAAAAATTAAATTTATCAGTGTTTGTATTCCAATTTATTCCTAACACCTTTTTTGATTTAGATTGATCATTAGGATCTGAAGATGCTACAACCGAATGATTCGACGTGATTTTTCGAAGTTCAAACCCTCCCTTAAACAATAAATTAACAAGGTCGGTTTTCAATTTGATTGCTGTTTCAAGACTGTTGGCACCGGTTAGCACGTCGTCGACATAAAAATCTCGTTTAAGCACTTTTGACGCTTCAGGAAAATGTATATTTGTTCATTTTCCGCTAGCTGAAATAATGTACGGATGGCAAGGAATGGGCACTGGCTGTTCCGTACGTTACTGTCCGAAGTTTGTAGCTTTTTAATGAGGTGGTATTAGATTTGCGCCACCAAATTCGTTGCAAATCTTGATCTTTTCCATGCACTAAAATTTGTCTACACATTTTAATTATATCTCCTATAATACCGATTTATGTTTCTGAAATATCATGATAATGGAACATACGTTCTGCTGAATTATAGAACCCACCATTAAACAATCGTTCTGTGATATATTCGAAGTAGTTTTCGAGGAAGCGTTGAATACGACGCGTAATTTTGTAGAGCTACTACTTTCACGTATATGTAACTGCATGATGAGGCTTAAAATAATTATTTTGCTTGCTTTCAATTTCATCTGGATTAGATGCTTCTACCATGTGTTGTAAATCGATGTACTCAGTCATAAATTGAGAATATTGCTTAAACAATTCTGGTTTGTTATGAAGACGGTTTTCCATTGTGAGGAATTATTTTGCAGCTGTGATAGAAGAATTACCTAACTCAGCAATATTTGATTTTTTTGGAAGAGTTACACTGTACCGACCTGACTTCGTTCTCGTGACGTTTTTTGTATAATGAGTCTCACATAATTTTTCTTCAATGGAATGCGTTTTTGGATTTTCAATATTTTCAATTGACCAAAATTTTTGAATTTGCTTATCAAGACTTTCGAAGACACTGAAAACCATAGTCGAAGTATTGGAAATTTCAGAATTATTTTATTCAAAAATTTCTATAAATGACTTGGGTTATCGTTCTATTTGTTGGGAGCTTAATGAACATTTTTGAGCTTCCATAATTCTACAACTTTCTCGAAGAATTTTTATGAATTTTTCAAACGATAATATTTCTTTAGCTGGAGAACCTTTTATTATTGCAATTTTTGATTAATTATCCAGCCTATCAGTAAAATGGTGAATAAGAATTAAATCCCACGTGTCAACTGGAACTTTTAACGCGTTTAAAGAATTATCCCAGCAAGATTTTTGCGATAACTTCCTTTTTGCGATAAGTCTAGGGCAAGCGTAAATGCGGTATGCTGTCTGCAATAAGTTTTCAAAGTCAACCCTTTGCGACCACTTTTCAGAAGGTATACTCAATGGCGTCGTAAGCTAGTCGCATTGCGATAATATTTTAATTTCTGTTAATAGAAAAGTGGCGAGGGATGAGACGAAAAATAATGACAACAGTAATTCAGTACAGATTAGTGTTTTGTGAAGAGTGGATGCAATATTATTACTAATTTTAAAAGTACATTTTTTTTTATAATATACCTAATTAATTTTAGAAGTATTATTAAAATTCCTATTCAGGTGAGTATTAATTATAGTTTTTGTGTACATAAGTAAAACTAATAGCTAGTTAAAAATAACAAATAATACAGGGTGTTCGGCACATGGACCGACACAATTTTTTGGGGAATTGGTTGGGTCATTAGCTAGTTTTCACCCATACGACCCTACGTCCTAAGTGACACGGTAACTGAGATATGAATTTTTTTCGTTTTTTATTTAAATTACCTGAAATTTCGCCTTTAAATCGTCATATTTTTTTTGTTTGTGATTGTAATAGCACGAAGTAACTTTTATTGTATTCTGCAATGTATTTTTAGTCTAAATAAATCACTATTTGGTACAAATGGCTTCAAGAAAATAAATTATATGAGCTTCGAAAGTCTTGAAAATGTGTAAATGTATGAAAAATTTCTACTTCTAAATTCAATATAAAAAAAAATAAACATTATTTTGAACATAGGTTTGTTTTAAAAAGTTGTCTAGTTTATACACTTTCCAACGGTATTCTACATGTTGGAGAAATTATTTATAGTATGGTCAAAATAAGAGATAGAAGTTGTCAGGGTCAAGAAAATTCTTTTTATCTTTAGTATGTTTTTATTAAATATGAGTTATAATATTTGTTCGAATTGTTCTCCTCTACTCCGTATGCATGCACGACACATTTTCCTTATTTCAAATGTTATTGTGCGAAGTCGCATTTCTCTTTTCATTATTTCAAATGCAGCTATAATTCGCTCCATTAAAATTTCTCGTGAGGGCACCTCTGTTGCATAAACCAATTCCTTTGCACGTCCCCAGACGAAAAATCGAGGGGTGTCCAAAGAAATTGCAAAAATTCCCAGAAAAAGCCCAAAAATTCCCAAAATTCCCAGAAAATGCCCAAGATTTCCAAAAATTCCCAGAAAATGCCCAAGAATTTTTAAAAATTCCCAGAAAATGGCCTTGAACTTCCAAAAATTCTCAGAAAATAGCCTTGAATTTCCAGAAATTCCCAGAAAATGGCCTTGAACTTCCAAAAATTCCCAGAAAATGGCCTTGAACTTCCAAAAATTCCCAAAAAATTCTGGGAATTTTTGGAAATTCAAGGCCATTTTCTGGGAATTTTTGGAAGTTCAACGCCATTTTCTGGGAATTTTTGGAAATTCAGGGCCATTTTCTGGGAATTTTTGGAAATTCAAGGACATTTTCTGGGAATTTTTGGAAGTTCAACGCCATTTTCTGGGAATTTTTGGAAATTCTTGGGCATTTTCTGGGAATTTTTAACATTTTTTGGAAGTTTTCTGGAAATGTTTGGGCATTTTCTGGGAATTTTTTGAAATTCTTGGGCATTTTCTGGGAATTTTTGGAAATTCAAGGCCATTTTCTGGGAATTTCAGTGCCATTTTCTGGGAATTTTTGGAAGTTCAGGGCTATTTTCTAGGAATTTTTGGAAATTCAAAGCCATTTTCTGGGAATTTTTGGAAGTTCAGAGCCATTTTCTGGGAATTTTTGGAAATTCAAGGCCATTTTCTGGGAATTTTTGGAAATTCAGGGTTATTTTCTGGGAATTTCTGGAAGTTCAGGGGCATTTTCTGGGAATTTTTGGAAATGCAAGGCCATTTTCTGGGAATTTTTGGAAGTTCAAGGCCATTTTCTGGGAATTTTTGGAAGTTCAAGGCCATTTTCTGGGTATTTTTGGATTTCAAGGCCATTTTCTGGGGATTTTTGGAAGTTCAGGGCCATTCTCTGGGCATTTTTGGAAATTCAGGGTTATTTTCTGTGAATTTTTGGAAGTTCAGGGGCATTTTCTGGGAATTTTCGGAAATTCAAGGCCATTTTCTGGGAATTTTTGGAAGTTCAGGAATTTTTGGAAATTCTTGGGCATTTTCTGGGAATTTTTGGAAGTTCAGGGGCATTTTCTGGGAATTTTTGGAAATTCAAGGATATTTTCTGGGAATTTTTGGAAAGTTTTGGGCATTTTCTGGGAAGTTTTGGAATTTCTTTGGCATTTTTTGGGGATTTTTGGAATTTTTTGGGAATTTTGTGGTATTTTTTGGTATTTTGTTGCTCTTTTGGGAATTTTTGGTATTTTTGGAAATTTTTAATTAACAAAAAATAACCAAAAAATACCAAAAAAAAACTACCCAGAATTTCCTGGGAATTTTTGGAATTTCTTGGTCATTTTCTTGGAATTTATGAAATTTCTTGGTAATTTTGGAGAGTTTTTGGCTTTTTCTGGGAATTATTTGAATTTTTGGGGAATTTTTTGAGAATATTTGGGAATTTTTTGGGAATTTTTGGATTTTTTGGAATTTCTTGGGAATTTTTTGGGAATTTTTGGAATTTTTTTGGGAATTTTTGGAATTTCTTTGGAATTTTCTGGGAATTTTTGGAAATTCTTGGGCATTTTTGGGAATTTTCTGGGAATTAGGATTCATTTATTTATTTACCAACTTTATACTTATGTACAATCTGGTTGCAATTTCAGTAATACAATAATCCAGGGTATTCGGCACATGGACCGACACAATTTTTTGGGGAATTGGTGGGGTCATTAGCTAGTTTTCACCCATACGACCCTACGTCCCTGACACCGCTCGATTTTTACGTCTGGGGACGTGCAAAGAAAATGGTTTATGCAACAAAGGTGCCCTCACGAGAAATTTTAATGGAGCGAATTATAGCTGCATTTGAAATAATGAAAAGAGAAATGCGACTTCGCACAATAACATTTGAAATAAGGAAAATGTGTCGTGCATGCATACGGAGTAGAGGAGAACAATTCGAACAAATATTATAACTCATATTTAATAAAAACATACTAAAGATAAAAAGAATTTTCTTGACCCTGACAACTTCTATCTCTTATTTTGACCATACTATAAATAATTTCTCCAACATGTAGAATACCGTTGGAAAGAGTATAAACTAGACAACTTTTTAAAACAAACCTATGTTCAAAATAATGTTTATTTTTTTTTATATTGAATTTAGAAGTAGAAATTTTTCATACATTTACACATTTTCAAGACTTTCGAAGCTCATATAATTTATTTTCTTGAAGCCATTTGTACCAAATAGTGATTTATTTAGACTAAAAATACATTGCAGAATACAATAAAAGTTATTTCGTGCTATTACAATCACAAACAAAAAAAATATGACGATTTAAAGGCGAAATTTCAGGTAATTTAAATAAAAAACGAAAAAAATTCATATCTCAGTTACCGTGTCACTTAGGACGTAGGGTCGTATGGGTGAAAACTAGCTAATGACCCAACCAATTCCCCAAAAAATTGTGTAAATAAATATTTCCTTTTATATAATATGTAAGCACGTACAGGGTTCGGTAAAGTATGAATGTGCCAAATTTCATTAAAATCATTACCTATTTTAGAGATATTTCCTAAACATATTTTTACTCAATCTTGTATTTATGTATGTATGTAGCTATATAATTTTTTTATTACTCTTTTTGTTTAGAAGATATTGGGCTAGATACTCGATACTCAGATAAGCAGTTATTTTTTGCGAATTTGCTAGAAATGTTATACACGATAATTTAGCAATCCAATTTGTTTCTGAATTTCAGAAAATGGGGTACTTTAACGCACTTTAACGTTTGTGCTGAATACAAAATATATTTTACTTTGCTAAAATAATCTAGTAGTTTACGAAATCAAATTTTCGATTAGCAAATCCGCCATATTTGCAGAGTTGCGAATTGCTAAAGTATCGAGTATCTAGCCCATTATGTTGCCGAATGATCAATTTTAGAACGGTACTAAATTGCAGTTGCAATTAAATGCAAGTTTAAAAATGTGATCGATTTCTCTATCCATATTCATTTTATAAACAGTGAGTAGGCAAAATTTTTTAAATAAGCTTTCTACTGCGATTTAGTTTCGTTCTTACCATTGGGCATATCGACGACAAATAAAATCCTTCGTTGAAGATAATTATCTAAATCCCTGCATTTTGTTCAATTTTCGCATATTCATATAATCCGGCCTTATAGATTTTTTAGATGCTTCCAAAAAATTTAAAGATTGCTAACTTAAAAACAATACTATATTTTGATTCGAACATAATTTCATTGCTAAACTGTTCTGTACCATTTTAAGGTAAATCCGGCCTATTAAACCAAATTTCATTGATACCATTTATTTTATTAAATTATGTCGGAGTTTAAAAATATATGGCGCTGTTCTAAAAAGACGTTTAGAAGGCGATATCATGGTGACGATGCAGATTCGCTCATGCATCATGGGTCCGCAACTAATACCTTCTATGAATTACAAGAAGAATTAGGAGAAGGGATCGTATTATTACAAGCAGAATCCCCAACATTCTCATTAGACTCAGAATTGTCTTCACTATCAGATTCATACAATGAATCTTTTGAGGAAGATTTACGAAAATGGCCTTGCGAATGTTATATAACTTTAAAGGCATTGAATGAACTAACAAAAATTTTACGGAAGCATACCATCTATAACTTTCCTAAGGACGCACGGAATATTTTTGGGATGCCGAAAACTATTCAACAGATATCAGTTGGCAATGGTTTCTATTACCATTTTGGAGTGAAAATTCATGTCGAGCGGCATCTTCAAAATTTGGATACATCACACATTATGTTTACCTTAAAAATATATTTAGATATTAATGTTGACGGCCTCCCAATAAGTAAAAGTACAAACAGCTCTTTTTGGCCAATTCAAGGATTACTGAGAAATGACAAATATAAACTTCCTCCCTTTGTCATAGGGGTTTACCATGGAAATGAGAAACTAAACAATTGCGATATTTTTTTAAGAAATTTAGTTGACGAGCTGATTAGCTTGATCAAAGATGGTTTAAACGTGAATAATAAGAAAATTGCACTTCATATTGGTGCTTTTATTTGCGATACTCCAGCGCGAAGCTTTATTAAAGGAACAAAAGGGCTTAGTGGTTACTTTGGATGTGGTGATTGTGTACAAGAAGGGGAATTTCACAAAAAAATTTGCTTTCCGCAAACTAATGCTAGTCTCAGAACAAACATGTCTTTCCGCAACAAGTTGCAAGAAGACCACCATAAAAAATTATCCATTTTATATTACTACCCATAGATATGGTTGATCATTTCCACTTGATTACATGCGCCTTGTGTGCCTCGGGGTTACGAAGAAAATTATTCTTAACTGGCTTAATGGTGATTCATTCAAATTTAGATTGCCTTCGCAAGCTGTGAACCAAATTAATAATAATCTACTGATAAGTGAGAAGTATAGACCGAGACAATTTGCTAGAAATATCAGAACTTTGCATGAGGTCAAAAGGTGGAAAGCAGTTGAGTTTCGTACATTTTTACTTTACATCGGGCCAGTTTGTATTAAGGATGTTGTACATGAGCACATCTATAAACATTTTTTAATGTTACATGTTGCTATCAGAATTTTAGATAGCTGCTCGCTACATAAAGATACAAAGTACGTTTCTCTTGCAATATATGGAATTTCCGAAATTACTTTTAATGTACATAATTTGGTTCATTTATGTTAAAATTTATGGAAGATTAAACGAATTTAGTGCTTTCTTCTTTGAGAATAATATGACTTTTATAAAGCGAATGATACGAAAAGGTAATAAACCTCTTGAACAAATTCATAATCGTATTTATGAACACCAAAACGCCCCACTTCCATTGAAAGATGATAAAACAAAAATGGTTCCTATTTTGAAACAGAAAATTGGAGACGTATACAAAGAAATTTGTTCCCCTGTATTTAGGCTAAATTCCGGAACAAAAAACGAATGGTTTACAAATTCAAAAAATGAAATAGTCAAGTTTTCACTGCAAGTTAATAGACAATAATATTTACGTTTACGGAAAAAAGATTAGATTTAGTGAGCCATTCTTCAATCTTCCCATTTTCTCTTCATATATTGGTATTTATAAACCAGCTGGAAATTTACAAAACGAACAATATTGGAGTATAGACGAGGTAAACCACGAGAACATTTATCTTCCGTTATTGTCAACTGAAAAATAACTAATAATTGTTATTTTCAGGTAAAACCAGCACATATTTAGATATTATGCAAACTGTAATATAAATATAATTTCATCAAAATATCCGTACTTGTATCCTTTGTCACTTTAAATAACAGATAAATGTAAAGTATTCTTACTGAAGTTTATTCGGGCTGTTATTTGGCGTGGTAATTGATACAATTAAGGGAGTCGGGAGGTAACTAAAGTTACCTAATATTTAACAAAAACTATTAATGCCTTTATTTTACTTTAGAATGTTTTTAGTTGTCGAAACGGTCGAGAAAGGTAAAAAATTGGATTCAGCTATTCCAGATAATTGGGTGAGTGATAATGTTCTTTTTTGGCCACAACATTTGAAAGGAGCACAATTAATTAATGCAATAAAGCTTAAAGAAGATAAGGATCCTGATTGGGCTTCGTTTCCTTGCAGAATTCTCTTTAAAGACATAGGTTGGTAATTAGGAAACTATATTAACTAGATAATCACATAACAACTAACTAGCTAATCATATATAGCTTATTTTTATTTTATAAAAAATAATATTATTTAATATAATAAAACAGAATAATCACACTTACTTTTCTTTACAGCAATATACAAAGATGTTCTAAAAAGGGAAAATAGCGCCCAATATTTTTCAAATACTGAGGAAGAGTCATTTCAAAATTTGAATAAAAGTATTCTTGGAACCCGTGATTTCAATAATCATTTTGGTAATTTTGCTTTTATTTTTACGCTAATGCTATACATTTTAAATTATTTGGCGCCAGTTTTTATGTTTTAATACTTTCTAAATATGAAGAATCCATATTATGATGTTTATACTTAAAATGAGTGTAAACTATTTTTTTATTTTAAGAATCACCTTTTTTTCATTTACTACAAAATATCAATAATAACTACTGTACCTCTTGGCTATTTCTGTGGACCGGATCAAATCAGGCTTTTTGAAATGATGAAGAAATGGAAACAGCTAAAAATTAGTTTACATTTTGTTGCTTTCAAAAAAATTTTTGTTTTAATCCGATTCACTCCGGTCAAGAAATGCGGCTAATATTGTGATATTTTTATTTTGATTAACTGTGTGTGGTTCGCAAACTAAACGCCCACCCGTACTTCCTGACAGTGATTTGTTGACGAAAAATAATAAAGTAAACGAAACTAATAAATTTCATTTGTACGTAATAGTAAGTACGTACAGACCACAGACATGAATTTAGTTTGTGAATCTATAGTTTCGGGCATGTTAGTTGTCATTCGGTAATATCTTCCTCAAACATTAACATCATGTTTTTGGTTTACTTTTAATTCTCTCTCTCTCACTCTCTGAAATAGTGTTTTATTTCTATTCCTATAATAGCCGCATTTCTTGACGCATAGTGATCCGGATCAGATCAAAGTTTACATTGAAAACAACAACAAAAATTTATATTTTTGTTGTTGTTTTCAATGTAAACTTTGATCTGATCCGGATCACTATGCGTTAAGAAATGCGGCTAATATGATTTGTAATTTTGAATTTTTTGCAGATAGCCAATTACCGAACAGCGAAGAGTTTATTGAGACGCAGTGTGAGCCAGAATTTGACTCAGAAGTTAATACCGCTATATTCTGCAAAGTGCTCCCTGGAATGAGGGTTCCCATTACATCGACCCAGATAACCGCTTCTACGTCATATTTAAACGATCCAAACGGGAAAATATCTCCTCTTTCAAAAAGCTTTACGGAAAGTTCATTCCACTTAAAGAAATGATCCGAAGAATGTGAATGCTGCAAGCAAATTTTAAAAGGTTTTTATAACATTTTAATATTAAAGTAAAATTATCATAGTTTCAAACGTTTCAGAAGTTCAAATATTAAAAACGGACAACAAGGACATCAAAGCCATGCTATCTCTATGTATGAAGAAAATTAATACGTTAAGCGATACTGATGCTGGTGATGAAAATAATATAAGCTTACCTATATCGAGCACCAAAGATTTTGTAGAATTAAGGAATCATCATTTGCAAATAAATTGGTAGATTACTATATTAGTTTATGTATATTTATATTTACTCTATAATTATGTACTATGTATATTTTCTTTAGCTAAACTTGCTTTTCTATCTTTTTCAGATAAAGCGGCTATCTTTTTATCATCTCTCCGATGAAAAATCATCTTTAAGAAAGATCCTACAAGAGATAACTACAGATAACGTTTTTCTCGCCATTTCGTGGAAGGGAACAACGGAGAAGACTATAGCTATTCTTGCCTCAACGAATTAATTACAGTAATTATTAAGGTCATTAAAAAAACTTTTAAAAACTACTCGTCTGCGACTTTCGAAAATTCCGCTAAAGCTTGGATTCGACATGCGGTAGAAAGAAGTAATCGTCGCAAAGAGAAAGAGAAAGAAGTATAAAGCAATAATTGTTATCTAATTTTTTTATATTATTTAAAACTTATATTATTTTTATATGTATATGTACATACATAGAATGAATTCAATCCAAGTATTAATTTTTTTATGTAAAGGCACGTTTTACTGTACCAAAGCTTGGTGTTGGTAAAATACTTAATTTTGAATATAAAATTATATGATGAGTAATGAAATGACATATATGTAGGTACTCTACCTCTTATCGTTGATGTAATATTTCAAATCTCCAACCGAGTAAATTTAAAAACATTCAATTTAAGGTAAATTATCAAATATTTAATCAATTATAAGAGATATATACATTATCCCCACATATGACATATAATTTTGTATTGGAAATTATGTCTTTTATCAGCACCCAGCTGTTGAAGAGTATCTCACGTAACACCCATATGCAGGGTTCTTTGATAGATATGTAGATTGTAGATCTATACTAACAATGTGTAGAATAAAACATGAAATATATATTTTAAAAGTAAACAGTATATTTTTTTTATTGCTGGGTGGAACTTAGTGTGCCCTTAAGATATGCGCAAGGATACTCGAGATGAAATGATTGAGATAATCGCAGGAAAAGTCTATGATAGGTCGTTCGTTAAGCGCAAAAACAGATTTAGGCTTTGCTAAAGTGTTATAGCGGTTATGTCTCTTTAACAGCCCTGGAAGGTACACTTTAGTTTAATTGTAGGATAATCCGCAGATCACCGAAGTCAGTTTTTCTCACGGTTCTTTTTAGATTAAAAAAGCGATACACTCTAAAACTACTCGCCAGTTTATCTCAACGCGTTATTTAGAATATGAAATTGTTATCGCAGTTATGCCTCAATATCAAACCTGGAAGATATACTACAGTTTAACTGTAGAGTAATCTACAGATTACTGAACCTAGATTTACGCTAGTGTCTTTTCATATTGAACAAGCGATATAATATTTACCTATTCGCCAGATAATCTAAACATAGCATTTAGAATAAACTCACCCCAATATAATGAGTTTTTCGTATGTGAGGTCAAAGTTATACGGGCGACCATATTTGAGAATTATATGCGCTATTGCGATTACTCGCGAAATGAGTAATCGGCGGGTTATCTCACGATACTCTGCACTCTTGCTGGGTATGATGTTTAACAATAACATGGATAAAATTTTGAAGAGATGATACCGAATTTTCGATGGGCTTTTTAATTTCGTAAATCCTTTTCACATGCAATTTTTGGATTGTTATTTCGTCATTATAATGGTCGGTTAGATTTTTCCATGCTATCGGATAATTACTTCGGTCTAAAAAGACCAAAGTATTGAAATCCTGTCAAAAATGACGAAAAATTTGGTTGGTCCAAAACCACTTTTCTCGACGTGTTGAAAGTCCCTGAGTCTGAAAAAGCAAAAAAAAAAAAAATGTCCGTCCGTCTGTCTGGATGTCTGGATGTCTGGATGTCTGGATGTCTGGATGTCTGGATGTCTGGACCCATGGTATCTCGAGAACGGCTTGTCCGATTTGGATTTTTTTTTCGCCAATCTGTTTCTATGGTCAAGGCGGAGATTTGAAAAGCTTTTGGAGACTGTACGTCGAGGGGGTGGGTTACTTGCCATACGAATTGACCCAAAATAACTGCTTTTATAAATATTTACGATTTTTTTATATATGCTTATTTGATTATTGAATTGGGCATTGAATTTGGCATTGAATTGGGAATTGATTTGAAGATTAAATTAGGGGTCAATTTGCGCGTTGAGTTGAAGTTGAGTTGGAGTTGAGTTGGGGTTGGATTTGGATGTGGTGAATAGTTAACAAATTTTTTATATGATGGAACTTGCCTATTTATCAACCGATAACGATGAAATTCGACATTTGTATTGGAAATGGGATTCTAAAATGATTTACGGATGAAGTTCTGGGATTTTAAAACGATTTCTGGATGAAGTTCTGGAATATGGCCAAGTATGATGGAACTTGTCTATTTATCAACCGATTATTATGAAATTTAATATGTGTGTTAGAAATGGGATTCTAAAATGAATTTTGGATGAAGTTCTGGGATTTTAAAACGATTTATGGATGAAGTTCTGGAATATGGCCAAGTATGATGGAACTTGCCTATTTATCAACCGATTATTATGAAATTTAATATGTGTGTTAGAAATGGGATTCTAAAATGAGTTTTGGATGAAGTTCTGGAATATGGCCAAGTAGGATGGAACTTGCCCATTTCTCAACCGATTGCGATGAAATTCGACATTTGTATTGGAAATGGGATTCTAAAATGATTTATGGATGAAGTTCTGGGATTTTAAAACAATTTCTGGATGAAGTTCTGGAATATGGCCAAGTATGATGGAACTTGCCTTTTTATCAATCGATTATTATGAAATTTAATATGTGTGTTAGAAATGGGATTCTAAAATGAGTTTTGGATGAAGTTCTGGAATATGGCCAAGTAGGATGGAACTTGCCCATTTCTCAACCGATTACGATGAAATTCGACATTTGTATTAGAAATGGGATTCTAAAATGAGTTTTGGATGAAGTTCTGAGATTTTAAAACGATTTCTGGATGAAGTTCTGGAATATAGCCAAGTATGATGGAACTTGTCTATTTCTCAACCGATTATTATGAAATTTGATTTGTGTGTTAGAAATGGGATTCTAAAATGAGTTTTGGATGAGGTTCTGGAATATGGCTAAGTATGATGGAACTTGCTCATTTCTCAACCGATTATAATGAAATTCGACATGTGTATTGGAAATGGGAGTCTGAAATGAGGTTTGAGCGAAGTTCAGGAATATGGCCAAGTATGATGGAACTTGGCTATTTCTTAACCGATTATAATGAAATTTGATATGTGCGTTGGAAATGGCAATATTTGATATGTGTGGAATATGGCCAAGTAGGATGGAATTGACTATGCCTTAACCGCGGGTATCATTGTGTTAGACATGTGCGTTGTAAATGGGATTCTAAAATGAGTTTTCGGATAAATTTCTGGAATATGGTAAGTTAAACGGTTAGAAGTATCAGTATAATTTGTTATACTACTTTCGGTATAAAGTTCTAGAATACGATTTTTCGTTTTAAATTGGATGCCTGTACGCTGTACCCATGTTGAAGCTTTTGACCTTTTTGGCTGTTGTTGAATAAGTAAATATATATTGGTTAAAATAAAAATCAATAATGTCAAAACAGTCACACCAACTTTATGATATTATTGAAGATACCAAAGACCGAAGTTCTGATCACCTCGTGAGGTTTCAGCCCTTTATATTTTTCAGTTGAAATTGAGAAAGGTTGAATGTATTTATACGCTTTTCCGTCCCTAACACACTAAGCTAAATAGTGAAATTTTGCTAGGTTACTCAAACCGTTAATTGAATGGATTAGCTCAATAAAGATACCACGAAATTCTAGCCAGATCCATACTCAGATCCGTCGAATTTTGGTAACTGAATATTTGGAAGTTTCAATGACGTCGAAGTTTTTATATCGATTTGTGGCGAATTATCATTTTTAACTTGAGTCGATTTTGCATTTGTTCGAATTTCTTCAATTTGATTTAAAATTGAAGCTTCTACAAATCCATATTCATCCTCAAATTCATTTCTATATGTAAAATCTTCTTCACTTAAGATTTCCAATTTAGTTTGAATTTCGTCAAACTTAGAATACGTTACTCGAAGACGATTCAATGCGGATTCTAATTCTCCGATGCTATTATATTGAGACTCCTTTAACTTATTTGAAAAATATGTAACGTGACCCTTGTGCGCGACTGAATATGTTTTAGTTTTTTAATTTGATTTTGAACTGTTAATTCAGTTTTTATCATTTGAATTCGGCATGTTTATTTTAGTTTTTATAAAGCGAATTAATTTGAATTTGAACTACTTTTACACTTTTAATATTTAAAATGAATTGAAATTTAATTCTAAATTAATGTACTTAATCTAATTACTAAAACGGTATCTGAATCTTGTTATAACGATGTTCTCTTTGAAAGTTGATAATAAATATTATTTCCTGCTGTCGATGTTCTTGTCTCGCTTCAAATTCAATGATGATGTTTCGGCGATAATTCCCGATGATTGAAATATGATGAAGCGGCAATGTTTGAAGACTATGAAAATTATGTAATAACGATGTTCGAAGATGCTTAAATTATGTACCGATTATTCTCGAAGTGATGATTCTCGAAGTGATGAATCCCATAAAGCGATGAAATCAATAAAGAGATTAATCAAAGAGATGAATATAATAATTTTGTGGTTTGTTCCGAAGATTTTATTGCGAATATTATTTTGATGATTTTGAATATTGGAATATTTAGATGATAAATGTATATATTTTCGAAGAATTAATCAATTGATGACACGATGATTTAAAAAAATATTAAAATCCACGATGCTGAGACAAAACTATGTCTTTTTTTCGAAGAAATTACACGTGTCTAAAATATTTATGATTTAACTTTATTTTTTCACCTTTTTTATATAAATTGTGAAAAGTTAAATAATTTCGTACCTCTAGTAATGAAACAGCATATAAGAAAAAATGGTAGTTTTAAAATAATTCTTCAATAATTCAAACTTTTTAAAATAAAATCTTTTATTTCATAGAAAATTAAATTTTCTATAAAATAAAAAATTTCATTTCAAAAATTTTTTTCAACAAACATTTAAATGCGAATTATTTTAAAACTACCATTTTTTCTTATACTCTGTTTCATTACTAGAGGGACGATTTATGAACACCACTTATTATATTTATGCTATGAAATATTACAAATTATAACCGATGGCTAGAATTATCATTAATTTCGAAGGCAAAGGAATTTCGGGGCGGCGATCAGTATATTGCCAAATAATAAAACATACCTCCTCAAATAATGTTTGACTAGAATGTATTTGGTACTAATTTCCAAACTTAATACCACGGGGTATACATTTTGGTAGGTTTTTAATTTCAACACTAGATTCGATAATTTTGTTTGTTTACAACTCCACCAAGTTCAAAATTTACTTCGTCTCTAAAAATAACTTTGTTGATAAAAATTCGCATTTTCAAGTTTTTTTTTTTTTGTAAGGCTCAATTAGCGAATAGACGACGTAATAAAGAGACTGATTGCTGTATATTTTAAGTTATCTGAATCTTGCATGCCTTCAAATGAAGATGTTTTTGCAAAATTCTGAATAAAGTAGTTAGTGAAGTATGCAATTGTTGTGAACGATAACGAATTGATATATTTTCCGCAATATTTTCTTCACAACCATGGTATACACCTTGTGTTTACACATCTTGTGTTTTTCATCCTTTACCGATTCAGTTTGCACAAATTGTGCAACAATTATTCGAATATCCACAATTGACGGATAATTCTCTTCCATATTCTGTACGAATTTTTTTTACAACGTCTGCATATCTTTCACCAAAATTGTGGCTCAATAATCATTTAAATATTCAAATTAAGAAGAGCCTAAACAGCATAACACCTATAATCCTTTTCTCAATGTACAAATATTTATTGTACAATTCGCAACTTGATTCTTAAACGAGCCGTTTATGTTCATGAAGGAATAATATTACAGACAATAATCTTGTGACTGTAAAATGCAATTTTTAATATGTTTTTGTAATATCTTATGTATACCCATTAACGGATTTCAAATTGTTTATTTTATTGTTTCGCCTTCTAAATACTTTTCGTAAAGTCACAAATGAATCGAAAGTGATGTTACATTAAGTTAGTGTCACCCATATCAAGTCACCCAATAAAGGTTATAATTATAAAAAAACAATGAATACACAAACAATGAACTTTTCTAATCTCTAAAACTAATATTTTTTCAACAAAGTAATATAATACAGTTTATCTATATCATACCTATGATAATAAAAACAAAACCAAAAAAAGCTTTTATTCAACATAAAACCATAAAAAGGATAACAAGCAACAAAATACTTAATGTAAAAGTTGATGGTCTAGTGGGAAAATTAATTTGGCTTTTAGTGAGAGTAAATTAAAATATTGGTCATTTGTAACTAACCGTAACAATATCCAAATATGTATAAACTACTCCTTATACCACATTCTTCATATGTATTTATGTGTACATATTCCCAGTATAGTAATTTAGCAATTTGTTGATTAATATTAGTTTGTATTAACATTATAGAGTTACCCATTGTATAATATAGGTCTTAAATTGATGTAAACGAAGTTTTAATGAAATGGGAGTATATAATCATCATCATTTCACATACGCATAAAATAAATCATGGTGAACAGAAAAAAAACCCACTATAATTCCACCGATCATTAAATAGTGATAAAAATCTAATTATCTAAAATTGAGGTAATTAGACTTAAAAAATCACTTTTCCGTTTTTCCTTGTTTCATTTAAAACTCTTAACACACAAATCACTTAATGGAACTGTTTGCTATACGAGATGAGAAAAATAAAATTTGTTCAATCAATTTTCGTATATTCGTATACACAAGCACATAGGCATATAACTGGAGGTAAGTGGAACTAATTCTATATTTGCCCAAATATTATAGAGAAACAGAAATAAAATTTATTTATAGACATTATTATAGAAGTCTGTTTTCCTATACATACGAGTATAAACACACACACGCTTACATAAAAAGCTTCTTTTGATTAACTTAAAAGTTAAAATGTATTTTGGATGTAGGATTCTTAGAAAATATAAAACATAAAAAATACAGAACAAAAAAAAAAGCTTCAACAACTTTTCTTTATATTGATTGATGGGAAAACTCTTTTTGTAAAGAAGTACGGTGGATCACGTGCGCATAACTGAAAATAAGCGACAAAGTTATAAGTTTATTGTTTACCTATTAAATTGATGGACTTTACCGTTTCTAAATTTTATTAACAAACATTTTCGAGTTGCTCGATCCGTCATATGTATAAACAAGAGTATCCTTAAATATTAAATTTTTGTACTATACTGAGAAAATGCGTATCGAATATTGAATGGGTGGGTGCACGCGTCTTTGAGTAAGGCAATCTTTGTTTCTTTTTACCTCAGTAATACTTTATAATGACCCATAATGGGTTGAACGTTGAAGTATATAATACGTTTTATTAATATTTAATTGGATTTTGGTACAAGGATACAACTTGAATATTAGAGTACCATTCATAGTAAATTATTGTTTGTTAGCTTATTTCTATCCAATTTGTTTTAGGTTTCGAGTCAATTCATACTCTTTTGCAGTTTTATACAGTTGCTAAATTCAGGCTACTCGCCATAACAAAAATTATTTATGAAGGTGACAACTGCCGTCAAGGCAAAGATTTACCACCAGTTACAAATATGTTGACAAAGGTAAATAATTGGATTAAAAGGCAACAAGAATATAATGGACAGTTACCGATAATGCAATACACCCAAGACAACAATCACAAGTATATTAGAACGCCGCGACTTGCAGTTATCCGCGACTCGCCTATTTTTAATGGAGAGCCGTTGAAATGGCCTAAATTTATTGTGGACTACGAGAATTCAATGCATGAATGCCAGTTTTCGGTTTCGGAAAATCATGGCCGACTGAGTTAGTGTCTTTGTGGCAAAGCCAAAGATGTAATCGATCATTTAATGTTTTTACCAGAAATCCTTAACAAGATATTAACAATATTGGCCCGATTTTTTGATGAATCATTTATTAGATAAATACCGAGGTATTACCTTGTAAAGAAAATACCTGCTATAAGCCAAGTTCATTGCGGAGTACAGACGGAACACCGGAACGGTTGAAATATGCTGTTGAGTTTATTAAATTATATTTTTCGACGATTTCTGTTTATTTATAGCGATGACTCAATAAAACAAATTATTTATTTATTTATACTTTTAATAATTAGTGGACTGTATTTTACGAAGAATATATACAAAGAATAATATTTTGTGTATCATATGTATATGACGTCCGGAACTGAAGTGAAGAAACAATAAAAAAAAATTGATCTTATTGTTATTCTTGCACCATCTACTGGTAAAACCGACAACTGTCGCTTATGTTATTTATGTGCGCGGACTTATGCTATTTTTGTAACTTATTTTTTTATTTTATGTTACTTAATTTATATACTATATTATTATTATTTTACATATGCAACTACAATGAACCTGTAGTAATTTCTTGGATTAAAGCTAAAACACTTCAGGATGTATCACTACTAATTGCTAGAATATGAACTTTGATCCCAATAAACATTACCTCAAGACAATTAATTCAGTAACTATATTATACAAGATTGAGGATAAATACTGATTACGGATTTTACCGTTTTTTGCCACTTGTGCCTATGCTGTAACTCAGTAAGATATTCGATGTGCCATCGCTTCAAAAAATCTTGAAATTTCATTTGAATAAATTTATACCGTGATAGACAATTAGAATTAATATCAAATAGCGATGGTTCTTTGGGCATAGACAACAATGGCTCACCAATCAGAAAATGCCCAGGTGATAACGGCATTAAATCGGAGGGATCATTTGACGTGGCGGTAAGAGGGCGAGAATTAAGTGTGTAATATTCTTCTAAAGTGAATATGAGTTGGTCCCAATTACCCGTTTCATTATGAAATTTGGCACTTTTAACAGCGGCCTCCCATAAGCCGCCAAAATGTTTAGATCTCGGTGGTATAGTTGACCATTCTATAAGGTTGTTAGCACAGAAATTCTTGGTTTCATTTTGACAAGCTTCAGATAAGAATAGTTCCCGAAGTTCTTTCAGGTCGGATCGGGCACCAACAAAATTGGTGGCATTATCGGAGTAAATTTTGGAACAGATCCCTGGACGAGCAATAAAACGGCGAAGAAAAGAAATAAATGCTTGCGACGACAAATCCATGACTATATCCAAATGAACAGCCTTTGCTACGAAACAGACACATATACACACATATATTCGTTCTCTAGCTCTCGATGTACCCTTTAGCTTTGAATAAAAAGGTCCACAGAAATCAATGCCGACCGAAATCTCCCATTATTTGGTTTATTATTTGTGACCGTGTGCGAAAACATCTAATGCATTGAGGGACAACGTGTTTACAAATGTTTGTTCCGCCCGTTATCCAATAATTCATACGTAAATTATATAATAGGGCTCGTGGACCACAATGCAAACAACGCTCATGCTCTTGTCGAGTAATAAGTTTCGCATGAATCTGTTTGCCTATAGTAGGTAAAATAATTTGATGCTTTTGGTTGTAATTTATTGTTGCATTGCGTAATCGTCATCTAACACGAAGAACACCATGTTGGTCAATGATTGGGGATAGTGATTTTAAAACGCTTGAGTTACGTATACATACATTGTTTGTTATTGATACATTTAATGTCGGATTTGAATATTGAGTATTGAACATTTCTAACTAGACGTTTCAAAGCTGAATCAATTTCAATCTATAGGTTAACGAACTTGTTCGACGCATTTCGCACGAATTTTAAATTCTCTATGAATCGAATAATGTATGCTGTTATGCGAAGTAATTTGGTTAATGATGAAAATTTCTGATATATATCGAATAACTGTTCCGTAGTGCTTAGTGAGTTAGTACTAATTTTACAATACGTAACTCTAAATTTAGTATGTCGGGACTCAATTTGCCTTTGAAATTTCTAATTGCCTTTTCAATCGGACTTGTCGCCAGTTAAAAATGCAGGACCTGACCACCACATAGCTTCATGTAATAACTCTTTTGGCGATTCTGCTTTGTTGGCACGTAATACCAATCATTGACTGACGATAATTCTTGAATTTGAGTTATCCGATTGGCAACAAACATCGTAAATTTGTAAGGTTCTGAGTTGATTCTGAATAATATTATCTCGGAGTTCATCCACAAGTACATTGAATGTAATTATATTTTCAGTGATTCGAGTAGCATGCTAACAGTCTGGGCAAGAAGTAGAGCTGCACAGAGTTCCAATCTTGGAATTGTCTGTTTATAAGAGGAGCAACCTTTGACTTGGCACATACTAATTTAATGAATGTATTCCCTTGCCGATCGATAATTCGAGTATAAATTACGCACCCATATGCTGCATCAGACTGCATGTAACTCAATAAATTCTGTTTGAGGAGTAATGATGCATCTTGACACTGATAGTTTATTAAATTTGATGACTTGCCTTTTGAAATTATACCATTTATCATACATTTTTCTGAGATGAAATCATCCCAACCAAGATTTGAAACAACCCATAATGATTACATATTTAGTTTGACAGTCAATGTTATTGGCGTACATATTTCGAGTGAGTCAAATAGTTGACAAATTTCAGATAATATCGTTCTCTTAGTGAAGGGACTGTCTAATTTAAACTTAGTGAATGTTACTTCGAAATTGGCACGGAGTGTGTTCCAATTAAGCCCCAAAACTAAAGATACTTGAGACGAAGAATCTAAATGTGATGAGAGTTCTGGATAGTTAGACGAAAATTTAGTTAACTCAAAACCTCCTAATTTTAATAATGCAATAAGTTTCTATTTAAGTAAAGTTGCTTCCTTTAAATCACAAGAATCTGTTAACACACTGTCAACATAAAAATCATTTCCTAAAACTTCCGAAGCCACTGGATATGAATTAGCTTCATCTAGTGATAGTTGCTTAAGTGTTCGAGTAGCCAGATAAGGTGCACCAGCTGTACAGTACGTTACGGTGCATAAATTATAGCATTTGATTGGATCGGAAATCGAATTTCTCCACCAAATTCGTTGAAGGTCCTGTTGATTTTCATGCAATTGTATTTGGCGATACATTTTTGTGATATCGCCAGAAAAAGCCACAATATATTTCTGAAACGGAGAATAATTGCAAACAAATTTTGTTGCACTGTGGGACCAACCATTAGACAATCATTGAGAGAAATCTGCGTTGAAGATTTTGAAGAAGCGTTAAACGACTCTCAATTTGGTGGTCAGACTATTTTCCTGCAAAACGTAATGATGAGGCAAGTAATATAATTTATTATACATATATGACCCAGAGAAATATATTCTTGCCTGAATATTTGATATTGAGAATAAATTTCCCTTTGACGGAGTAACCTTTTCTCAATTGCCAGAAATTACTTAAGAGACCTGTCACAAGTTGATCCCAGATTATCAATATTTGATGTTACTGGTAGGGCTACAGATTATCGACCAGATGGTATTCGTTGATAGGTTTTACTGTAATGTTCCTCACATCTCTTTTGTTCGATGGAGTAATTGTTGTTTGAAGTCATGGTTTCTAGTTCCCAAATTTTTTTAATTTGGACATCAACAGTTTCTGTACTATACATGCATAATAAACTGGCCACGTTATTTAGCTTTCCAGTAACAATATAGCCAAAAAGCTACCAAATAACGAAGGCAGTTCCTTTGATACTGTGACAGTTTTTCCATCAAACAGCTGATTGTTATTTCTGCTCCAATTAAAATATCAATTTATATCAAAATTAACAGGTACGATCGGAAGCTGATTAGTTATTTTAGGAATAACCAAGAATTCCAATGTTGCAAATTTGTAAGTAAACTTTGTCTAAAATTGATGTTTCCTGTCCACCAATTCCAGAAATAATTTTATTCAAATTAGTTTCTTTAAGCTCAACATTTGACAAGCTGCTTAAGTTATACAATTTAAATGTGAACCACATTAATCAATGCTGCCCCAAGCAAGATTTTTCCAATATGTGAAACGGAAGCACTAAAGCTAGCTTGTTGTGTATTTTTATTTGATGACTCTGGCAATGGTCGACTGGATACAATTGCTGAAATACTATCATTGGTCACTTCTGGAACAACTGATATTTGCTGATGACCTTTAGCCCTTTCAGAATTATATTTACCATTTGATTTATTATAAATTGGGTTAAAATGTAACAATTTATTGTGTTTATGTGAACATATTTCACAGGGCCCACTTTTGCACGGTTTAACAAGATGTCTTTCAACTAAACAATTAGTACATAAATTTTGATATCTGATAAATTGAAATCTCATTTGCGGGGTCACCTGACCTTGATTATGTGACAGCATATAATGTTTGTTTTGTTACAGGTTTAAATATAATTGAAATAAAAAAGTTAATATTACTTAGTGCATTGCATCTCAACAATTGCGTGAACAAAAACATCGTGGTGATAAATACTCAAAACAAAACCATGTGCCGGGATCTTGTTGAGTTGGTTCGTAAATTTACCTTTTGATTACACTCACGAAAACCTGAGGTATTTCGGGTTGTCTTTGATGTCTGCTGCAATGTGGACCGCTTAGCAAGGGTAATTAACTTAATCAGTACCATAACGTTTTCAGATGTCAAATGGATACTGAACATCCCATTTAACGATACAGTTAAATATAAACGAGCTTTGTAATCTAGATGGATTGTCGATATGCCACTGCCGAATAGTATTCGTAGTGCATGTATTTCTAACACCACACCACTTTCTTTAGCACCCAGTTATTATTCTGAAGAAGTATCTGTTAGTTATATAACTAGTCACAATTTTCAAACGGAAAAATTTTGAATCGCCCAACAAAATCATTAGTTTTCACTTTTATGAGGATATTTTTAAATTTTTAACTAAAGCGCGTGATGAAGGTTATACATTGCAACAAATGTGTCTTCTTTATACTACTTAATTAGAGACTGTTGTAAAAGAAAAGCGTCTTTAATAATCAAATCATTATCATTGCAGGCTGCTCTTGTAATTGGTGTTGCAGGTGCCTGCAGAACTGACGAACTTTGCAATATGCTTGTGGTCGACATAACAATCAAGGATGAAATGATTCTTATTATATTCCTAATACTAAAAATGGCACATCAAGAAAGTTTGTTATTATTGAAGCACTTTGGATGGAAATTGTTTGTAGATATTTAAAATTGAGACCGATTCCGGACATTCCAAAAGTTTTCATTTGTATAAACAATGGCAAACCTATTAGACAAAATATAGGCCATAATACTATATCGCAAATACCAGAAAAAACTGCAAGGTACCTAAATTTAGAAAATCCCCGTTCATATACAGGGCACAGTTTTCAAAGAACTTCTGCTACTTCAACTTAAGCAACATGGTGGATGGAAATCTTCCAATGTTGCCGAATTATTTATAGAAGATTCTATATCAGGAAAAAAAAAATATAGCTCGCATGGTTAAAATTCAAAGTGCATCAAAATCTCAAGAAGCTAATTCAAATATTAATTGAAGAGGAACAAATGATCGGTAATAGCAATAAGATGCATGTACCAATATCAATAAATACCGATAGACAAGCATAAATTTAACTTGTTATAATTGTACTATAAACATTTATTTTCATCTCGTACAAGTTCTCATCTCGTTTTTGTGGGAATCTCGTGGGGGTACGGTATTAGGGTCGTGATAATTTTTTTTTTGGTATCTCGTACAAGGGTGGGGGGTACGGTACTTGGGTCGTAATAATTTTTATTTTTTTGGAGTATTTCGTACAAGGGGGGGGGGGGGTACGCTACTTGGGTCGTAATAATTTTTTTGGGGTATCTCGTACAAGGGGGTGGGGGTACGATACTTGGGTCGTGATAATTTTTTTTTTTTGGGGCATCTCTTACAAGGGGGAAAGACGGCACTTGGGTCATGATATAATTTTTTTTGGGTATCTCGTATAACGGGGCGTACGGTAATTGGGCCGCGATAATTTTTTTTTGGGTACCTCGTACAATGGGCGGGGGGTACGGTACTTGGGTCGTGATATTTTTTTTTTCTGTATCTCGTACAAGTGGGGGTACGCTACTTGGGTCGTGTTAATTTTTTTTTGGGTATCTCGTACAAGGTGGATTGGAGGGTTCAGTACTTGGCTCGTTATAATTTTTTTTGGTATCTCGTACAGGGGGGGGGGGGGAGTACGGTACTTGGTTCGTGATAGTTTTTTTTGGGGGTTTCTTGTACAAGGGGGTACAGTACTTGGGTCCTCATAATTTTTTTTGTGTATCTTGTATAAGGGGCGGTACGGTGCTTTGGTCGTGCTAATTTTTTTTTGGGTATCTCGTACAAGGTGGATGAAAGGGTTCAGTACTTGGGTCGTTATAATTTTTTTTTGGTATCTCGTTCTAGGGGGGGGGGGAGTACGGTACTTGGTTCGTGATAATTTTTTTTGGGGTTTCTCGTACAGGGGTTACGGTACTTGCGTCGTGATAATTTTTTTTTTCGTTTCTCGTACAAGGGAGAGGAGGTACGGTATTTGGGTCGTTATAGATTTTTTTTGGGTATCTCATACAAGGAGTACGGTAGTAGGGTCGTGATAACTTTTTTTTTTTTTTGAGTATCTCCTACAAGTCCGGGGTACGGTACTTGGGTCGTGTTAATTTTTTTTTGAGTATCTCTAACAAGTTGGGGGGGTTACGGTACTTGGGTCATGATAATTTTTTTTGGGGTATCTCGTACAAGGGGGGTGGGGGTACGGTACTTGGGTCGTGATAATTTTTTTTTTGGGGGTATCTCTTACAAAGGGGGGCGGCGGTACTTGGGTCGTGATAATTTTTTTTGTGAGTATCTATAACAAGGGGGTACTATATCTATAACAGTACGGTACTTGGGTCGTGATAAGTTTTTTTTTAGTATCTCTAAGAAAGGGGTCGGGTGGGGGGGGTTACGGTACTTGGGTCGTGATAACTTTTTTGGGGTATCTGTACAAGGGGGTGGGGATACAGTACTTGGGTCGTTATAATTTTTTTTAATTGGGCATCTCTTACAAGGGGGGAAGACGGCACTTGGGTCATGATATAATTTTTTTGGGGTATCTCGTACAATGGGGCGTACGGTACTTGGGTCGTGATAATTTTTTTGGGTACCTCGTACAATGGGGGGGGTGTACGGTACTTGGGTCGTGATATTTTTTTTTTGGTATCTCGTACAAGGGGGGGGGGGGGTGTACGGTACTTGCTAGGGGGGGGGGAGTACGGTACTTGGGTCGTAATATTTTTTTTTTCTATAGCTCGTACAAGTGGGGGTACGCTACTTGGGTCGTGTTAATTTTTTTAAGGGTATCTCGTACAAGGTGGATGGGAGGGTTCAGTACTTGGGTCGTTATAATTTTTTTTTGGAATCTCGTTCAAGGGGGGGGGAGTACGCAACTTGGTTCGTGATAATTTTTTTTTTGGGGTTTCTCGTACAAGGGGGGTACAGTACTTGGGTCGTGATAATTTTTTTTGTGTATCTTGTATAAGGGGCGGTACGGTGCTTTGGTCGTGATAATTTTTTTTGGGGTATCTCGTACAAGGATGGGGAAGGGGGTACAGTACAAACAAACATGCTTCTATGTATCATTTAAATAAAGCTAAATTATGATACCCAGCCCAATTTTTTAATGAAATGCAACATAAATTATATATTAAAGCCCCAGTCCCGGTAAAACATTGTTTGATTTTAATTTGACTCTTAAAACTTCATAGTATTTCAAATTCTAAACTCTATATGAAAGGTTAGCGTTTGTCCCAGCGGATCCACCAATAATTTTTTTTATCCACGAAAGTGTAAACGGAAGTCCAACGGAATTCTAATTTTCTTTAGTAACGTATAAAACTTTTTTTTTGTTGGCTGTCTATTTCCCTATAAGTAAGACTTAATATGAAATTACAAGGAAAAGTGGGACATTTGTTTACCTTGAAAAAACAGAAAATGCCCCTCAATTAATTGGATAAATTAATTTAGCAAACATGTACCATTTTCGGTATGAAATATGTAATCACAAATAATAAAATCTTATACTTAAATGATATGAGCCGTTTATTTTGAAAGTGGCTTAAGTCCATATTTTGTTGAAATGAGATAATGAAAGAATAGAAAAACAATAAATGAAAAAACATATGGGATTTTGAATTTTCTTATTTTTTGCACAGGTGTTAGAGATTAATTTTTTTTTTTGTTTTGATAATAAATTATTTACCGTTAGAAAGAATATACTGTTATTTATCTATTGTTATCATTAACTTGATTTTTTTGAAAAATGGACTTAGGCCACTTTCAAAATAAACGGCTCATATATGAATGTAGCGTCTTCTTTGGTAGCTGCCATAAAAATAGAAATGCAAATTTTGCTCGCATAGCTTATTTGTATTTGTCAAAATGCATAAAAGAATAATTTATTTTGGTTTACAAATTATTAACGACCTTTTAATTTTTTATAAGTTCCCTCATACGTACTAATAAGATTTTCGCTAATATATCGAGTTTTTTAATTTGGTTTCATACACGAAATTATTTTACAGCAGTTTTGGTTGCGTTCAAGTTTTTTTTTTTTTTATAAAAATTTTATATCGAGTTTTTTTTCTCTAAAATTTGCGCTTGGTTCCTATGCTGTATTCCTTTATCTACAAAATCAATCTATATCTATCAATATTTTGCGATAACTACATTTTGTTTTACAACCAAAAATACACTAACGTACAATGCTGAAAATCAAAATAATCCGTCTACTTTGCTTGAAACAATACTAACTCAAGGTCATTGTGTACGGAAAGGTGAAAGAAATTTTCCCAAAAATTTTTGAGTTGGTAACGTAGAGGAAAACTGCCGTAAAACGGTTTTTGGATGAATCGATAGACAGTCGCCAATCTTCGGAATTATATGCATGGTGCATTGTGGAAACCAAACCACGTATATGAGTACAAACAGCGAGTGGATTGTTCTCAATTGATTTGAAAAAAAATCGTAAAATGACGATGACGATTTATTGCACCAAAAATCCGAACATTTGGAGCCAAAATGTTCCCTAGTTTTAAATCCTTTGGCAAAGGAATGGATTGCCGCTGCGATAGTTTCAGGCGTCGTACCATATTTTCCAAACGATTTTGCAAGATTTCAATGTGAATGCATGGCGCAGAGACATTTGATGGTTGGTACATTGATACTGGTGTTTCTCATCAGATTCAATTGTTAGTGGTAAATATTCTTCAGTTGGGTTTCATCTTTCCGGAACAGGAATTTCATCTGAATCCGGAAGTGGTAATTGAGCATATGTCGTTACAGTGTATGTCAAAGAACTAATTTTTTTTTCTGTTTGTACCGAAAATATAATTCACGCACCCATAACAGTGACTTGGATCATGTACTTGTGGATATATCCATATCATCGGGGCACCAAATGACATTGCGGCTTCAGTGTTTTGCCATTTAAACAGATGGAAAATGCTTGCCGTACAAACAATAGACGGTGTCCAATATACACCACTAGTAACATTTTGTGAAAAGTATAGTCGATATAAATCAGCGGTTTCATCACTTACTTTGTGGCGATTGGTCATAATTTTAAATTTTCCAAACACGTAACAAAAGCAATTGAGTTTAAAACGGCTATCCGTATTTCACCAGATTTCACAAGCCGATTTTCACTTTATTTTTTGTGCTCTTTTGTCACTTTATATATTTAAATGAAAAGCCTTTTAGTTTTAATTTTTAATTTTATATTGTAGTTTTTATTTCTTCCTTATTGTAACAATTTTTTAATTTTTTTAGAATATCGATTTCGAGGATAATTTCTTCTTCGGTTTCTTTTTTACTACTAATACATAATTTATTTGGAAGCTGTTTATATACACTGTTGCTGTGTGCTGTTGTGCACCTCCTTTGTTTTTAAGTTATGGATAAAATTAAATCGTAATTTTTATTGGATTTGGTGTTGATTTTGTCGGTATTTAAATTGTTGTTGTTTTTGTATATTTCCAGCTCTTCTAACCTGTTTAATTTCGGTCCTTTTTTGGTTCTGTGTAAAATAGTTACATTTTTATTGAATCCAGTATACCTATTTGGCAAATTTCTTTCAGCTTTCCGTACACAGTGACCTTGAGTTAGTATTGTTTCAAGCAAGCAAAGTAGGCGGAGTATTTTGATTTTCGGCATAGTATGTTAGTGTATTTTTGGTTATAAAACCGAACCTAGTTATCGCAAAATATTGATGTAGGGTTCATTTTGTAGATAAAGGAGTACAGATTAAGAAAAAAGTATAAAAGTTGTCTCATCTTTAATTTCTTCATCTTTAAATTGGCCGCCGAAATGATATTTTTAATTAAAATTTAAAAAATCGCGTTTTTTCGTGATTTCTTTGTTAAATGATCAGATACGATTTTCTGTTTAATGGATTGTGACACTGTAGAGCATACTGTATTTATATATGACGCTAGTTTTTTTCGGCATTTTAGACCACCTTTTTTCGGCTTCCCGCACACCGTGATGGGGGAGGGGTACGGTACTTGGGTCGTGATAATTTTTTTTTGGGGCATCTCTTACAAGGGGGGAAGACGGCATTTGGGTCGTGATATAATTTTTTTTGGGTATCTCGTACAATGGGGCGTACGGTACTTGGGTCGTGATAATTTTTTTTGGGTATCTCGTACAATCGGGGGGGGGGGGGGGTACGGTACTTGGGTCGTGATATTTTTTTTTTGGTGTTTTGTACAAGGGAAGGGGTAAGGTACTTGGGTCGTGATTTTTCGGTCGATAATTTTTTTTTGGGGCATCTCTTACAAGGGGGGAAGACGGCATTTGGGTCGTGATATAATTTTTTTTGGGTATCTCGTACAATGGGGCGTACGGTACTTGGGTCGTGATAATTTTTTTTGGGTATCTCGTACAATCGGGGGGGGGGGGGTACGGTACTTGGGTCGTGATATTTTTTTTTTGGTGTTTTGTACAAGGGAAGGGGTAAGGTACTTGGGTCGTGATTTTTTCTTTTTTCTGTATCTCGTACAAGTGTGGGTACGCTACTTGGGTCGTGTTAATTTTTTTAAGGGTATCTCGTGCAAGGTGGATGGGAGGGTGCAGTACTTGGCTCGTTATAATTCTTTTTGGTATCTCGTTCAAGGGGGGGGGGGAGTACGGTACTTGGTTCTTGATAATTTTTTGTTGGGTTTTCTCGTACAAGGGGAGTACAGTACTTGGGTCGTGGTAATGTTTTTTGTGTATCTTGTATAAGGGGCGGTACGGTGCTTTGGTCGTGATAATTTTTTTTTGGGGTATCTCGTACAAGGATGGGGGAGGGGTACAGTACTTATGCCGGGATAATTTTTTTTTTTGGGGTATTTCGTACAAGGGAATACGGTACTTGGGTCGTAATAATTTTTTGTTTCGTTTCTCGTACAAGGGTGAGGAGTTACGGTATTTGGGTCGTTATGATTCTTTTTTTTGGGTATCTCATACAAGGTAGTTGGGTCGTAATAATTTTTTTTTTTTTGAGTATCTCGTACAAGTCCTGGGTACGGTACTTGGGTCGTGTTAATTTTTTTTTGGGTATCTCTAAGAAGTGGGGGGGGGGGGGTTACGATACTTGAGTCGTGATAATTTTTTTTTTAGGTATCTCTTACAAGGGGGGGGGCGATACTTGGGTCGTGATAATTTGTTTTTGGGTATCTCGTACAATGGAGGGGTGGGGTTACGGTACTTGGGTCGTGATATTTTTTTTTGGTAACTCGTACAAGGGGGGGTTACGGTACTTGGGTCGTGATAGTTTTTTTGCTGTTTCTAACAAGGGGGGGTTACGATACTTGGGTCGTGATAAGTTTTTTTTGAGTATCTCTAACAAGGGCGGTCGGGGGGGGGGGGGGGGTTACGGTACGTGGGTCGCGATAATTTTTTTTTGGGGTATCTCGTACAAGGGGGGTGGGGGGTACGGTTCTTGGGTCGTGATAATTTGTTTTTTGGGGTATCTCTTACAAGGGGGGGGGGCGGTACTTGGGTCGTGATATCGTGATGTTTTTTTTTTTTGGTATCTCGTGTAAGGAGGGGAGGGTACGGTATTTAGGTCGTAATAATTTTTATTTTTTTCGGGTATTTCGTACAAGGAGAGTACGGTACTTGGGTCGTAATAATTTTTTTATTGGTATCTCGTACATGGGGGGGAGGGGGGTACGGTACTTGGGTCGTGATATTTTTTTTCGGTATGTCGTCCAAGTGGAGGTATGCTACTTGGTTCGTGTTAATTTTTTTGGGGTATCTCTTACAAGGTGAAGGGGAGGTTCAGTACTTTGGTCGTTATAATTTTTTTCTCGTATCTCATTCAAGGGGGGGGGAGTGCGGTACTTGGTTCGTGATAATTTTTCTTTTGGAGTTTCTCGTACCAGGGGGTACAGTACTTGGGTCATGATAATTTTTTTTGTGTATCTTGTATAAGGGGTACGGTGCTTGGGCCGTGATAATTTTTTTTTTTGGGGTATCTCGTACAAGGATGGGGGAGGGGTACAGTACTTATGTCGGGATAATTTTTTTTTTTTTGGTAATTCGTACAAGGGTTCCTATCCTATCGATCGGCAAGCCAATTCCGAAATTCAGCCGTTTCAAACACCCTCCGTGCGTAGCTGACACGGATAGAATTATTCGGCTGAAGGGTCGTCTAGACCAGTGCTTTTTAAACTGTGGGCCGCGCCAGCCCTAGGAAGATGAAGATCCTAAAAACCTCGCTTTAATATCTCTTATGTACAGCACAACTTCATCGCATACAAATTTCTAAATCTACCTATTATCAATGGCCGCTACACTTTTCTGTGCTGTTAATGGGTTTTTGTAAGATATGTGGTGTATATCAATTTCACAATCATGAGGATTTATCACCTCATACCCTGGTCATACGAGGGAGCGGTGAATACCAATTTTGCCAGAGTGTTTTTGTGATTAAAACTTTAATTTTTTACACCGGCTTGCAATTTGAAAACACGGAAACTCCCTGTAATTTTTTTCATTTTTACGTAACCTTTTGAGTCCTTTCGGCCGTTGCGAATTACATGCCTTCAATTATTGGAGCTTCAATTTGTTTGTGCTACCTTATGATACAAAGGCAGGCAGTATAATATCACAGAAACACACTAAAAAGTTTCACAATAAGAAAATCGATCGGAAATCATGCAGCGGCCAAGAACCCTTCTATCTTTAAAATCTTAGGGTTAATTATCAACCCTTATAAAGGCATCCGGTATAACATGGGAGGACGTCACCTATTACCATCTCCTAGTCAATCTATCTAAGCTTTTTCCTTTTCGGGCTTTTCATATTACATTTAAATTCATGTCATAGCTGGTATTAGTGTGTCGAGAGTGTGTTAAATGTGCAGCGTAATTAAATTTTTTATTGTTTTTTCCTATTTCTTTTATGTGTTTTCTGAACCTAATTTTAAAATCTCTCCCCGTTTGGCCTATGAAATATGCTTTGCAATCGTTGCATTTTAGCTTATACACAAGCTGATTCAATTTCGTTTTTTTATGGTTTTAATGCAACTTTCAATTTTGTTACTCGTTCTATATCTATTTTCTGAAATTATAGAATTTTTGTGTTTATACATTTTTTAATCCTTCAAATCGGATGAAGCTGAATGGATATTTAGGGTTGGTAGAACATTTTTTTAAATTGCGGAATACCGATATAGATAACATCTCAATGTAATCATGTTGTAAATTTTTTTATTCTAAATTTTTGGGAGCCCTGGATTTTATTTTTCCGATTTCGGGAGCCGGAGTTTGAAAAAGTTGGAGAAGCAATGGTCTAGACAATACAAACCTAAATGATGACAAGAAAAATCCGATTGTTTTGGATTCGGGCCACCTTGACACCAAATTGATTATCAAATGGTATCATGTCAAAAATAAGCATGTGGGAATCGACACTGGTGTGATGTTTTTGAACATTTTTTTTTGGGACAAATAATAATTTTATTTCATTATTCACCAAATAATAATCCATTTAATTTATTTACAGCATCACTTAACCTCGTTACCTTATCTTTCATAACATCAAGTCAAGTATCTTTTAAATTGTTTTTATATACATAAATAGGTAAACATAAACAATCAACATTCACCTAAATTGTATTATATCGCAGTTGAACCGTATACCTACCACTCAACTCGATTTTTCCATACAAAATAAATCTCGAAGCGATCCAGGTGATTGAACACCCACAAACCATAAAATGTCAATTATTTCAACACTTTTATTCGTTTAAATTTAATTTTAGCCGATTTTCTATTAATCCTTTAAAGTTGTTTCCAACTCATTTTCCTCGTTGCTTATATTCTCTTACCTCTATACCTATTCGTATAAAAGATGGAACACGAAACATTATACAACGCACAGAAATATGTAATTTGATAAGGGTCGAGGTTTGACGGTTTGTTTTTGTTATATTTATGTATACTGTATATACACATATACATAAATAAATATACCTATATTAGGAAAGGCTTTTATACAACGGGAAATAAATAGACAGTGTTAAAAACGTATCCGCTTCAGGATATTTCAATATTGTCAGCTTTGTCAATATTTGAATGATTTTTTTTATTATTACGCGCTATATCTCCATTCCAAAATCAAAGCGAAATTCTCTTCCACGTAATCTATGTTAAGTAATTGTACTTTTTTACAAATAGAAACCCTACCGGCATTATTTTCGATTTCAAGAAGAACAATACAATTACGTGATAGTACATTTCGATGTTGCGTATATCATTATGATGATTCGGAAAAATAAATATTCGTTGGAATTGATATACAACTTAAGGGAAGGTCACATCTTATTTTCGAGAGGTTTTCAACAAAATGTATAATATATAAGTTATATATTTATAGCCGGATCAATTAGGATAAGATGCTTCGATATTTTTACGAAACTAAAAATACCTTTTCATGGGTTTTCATCAAAAATTTATAATACATTTTCTTCGTCCAAAATGTCGTAAATATAATAAATTTTTATGGTTGATGGGGCAGGAGATTTATGTATTTATTTGTTATTTTGACCTCAATTTTGTTTGTTTACTGATTATATAATTTCTAAGAAATGGACTAATAAAGTAATTAATGTAAATAATTTATCTTGTTGAGAAATTTGTCTGTTTTAGTTAGTTATACTCTTATTTATTTTGATGTATTTGGATAAAACCAAACATAATTTTAATGCCTGGTTATGGTTATATGTTTGTAAATATTAAATAATAATATTTCGTTTATTACACATATTTTGTATAGACAGTAAACAAAAATTGTTTACTGAACTTTTCACAAAATTCGTGTGATAAATTTTCTATGTCTTCACTAATTACTGTTACATAAACGGTTTCAACAGCGAATTAAAGGTGAGATGAAGACAATTAGAAAACAGCTTGACTAGGGTTAGCCAATAAAAAGGTACACTTGAAATGCAAATAAAGTCAAATTAGTTTGAATAACTACTGGTAAGTGATTTGATCAGAGCAGTCCTTGTTTCCTTCCCATATAAAGGAAACAGTGTTAAATGCGAGAAACGATAACAAAATGCAACTATCTGATAGTTTGATATACACCGAACGTAAACACAGCATCCGTAGGCACTGGTTGATGCATCTGCAAATCCGTGAAGTTGAATTAAATCTAATTTCGATTATAATACGAAACGGGGGAAAATGATCAATTTGGCTTAAGGTAATTGATCACAAAATTTTTCCCACTGCTCTCGTTTAGTTCGTGGTAACTATTCATCCCAGCTAATTTTCAATCTCCACAAATGTTGCATGAAGATCTTCACCAAAACAACAACTGGATTTAGTAATCCCAATGGATTGAATAGTGTCGCTATATCCGATAAAACGGTGTGCTTAGTACTTCGCGATTGAATGGCTCCGGTGAATAATCGAAAAGGAAAACGTCTCCTTCAGGCTGCCAAGAGAGGCCTAAAGTTTTCACGAAGTCATTACTATCAATGCAAATGATTTTTTCTCGAGACTCTTTGGAGATTTGCTCCAATAAACGAACATCATTTGAAGACCACTTGCGAAAGTCAAATCCCCCGGCGTTCCAGATGCCAGTAACTTCACGTTGAAGCTGTAAAGCGTCTTCAATTGTGTCAGCTCCCGAAAGCATATCGTCTACGTAAAAGTCTTCTCGAATCGCCGTTGAGCTTGACGGAAAGCGCGCATCGTTTTCGTTCGCAAGCTGATGAAGGCATCGAATAACCAGGAAGGACGGCCGCAGCCGCCGTTCCATAAGTAACCGTTTTCAAACGAAATACGCCAATCGGTTCGGTTGAACTAGATCTCCATAAAATACACTGCAAATACGATTGATCCTCGTTTAATTTGACTTGCCGATATATCTTGGATATATCTGCGATTAACGCAAAGTGGCGAGAACGAAAACGAAGTATAATTGTAAATAGATCCTTTTGAATTGTAGGACCGACATTCATAATCGAATTTAATGATTTGACCGAAGTTGTTTTACTGGAAGCGTCAAAGGCGACACGCAATTGGGTTGATGTGCTCTCAGGTTTAATAACACAGTGATGGGGCAGAAAATATTTACATTTGTGTCGCTCATTCTCGTCGATTTTCTGCATACGCCCCAGCGACTCATACTCATTCAAGAATTCGTGATATTGCTGCCTTATTTCGGAATTATGTGTCAATTTTTTCTCCAGATTCAGAAACTTGGTTTTAGCAATCCAGTAACTATCTCCTAGCTCAGTGACATCTTTCTTTAGTGGTAATTTGACAATGAAGCAACCTGACTTATCACGTAAGGTATTTTTAATGAAATGTTCCTCACACACTTGTTCTTCGATAGTGAGCAATTTTCTGTCGCTGTGGTAACCTTCAATTGTCCAACATTTTTCAATCTGCTGCTCAATGCTAAGAGGCATTTCCGAAATTGGAGGATCTACGGTAGTCGAAAAAACATATTTGCAATGGTTAGAATTAATTTTACCCGATGCAATCCATCCAAGTTTAGTGTCATGAAAGTTAAGTGAATCATGTTCAACTTTGAAGTGATTGGAGCCCAATAAGTCAAAAAATAGTTCTGCTCCAATCAGACCGTCGATACGCTGCGAACAATGGAATTCTGGATAAGCCATAATGATGTTGGATGGAAGATTCCATGAACCGATATCGATATTAATCACTGGTTGATCCGATGTGATACTTGGAACTATGAACATCTCCAATTCGGACATATAATTGCTAGCCCGTGATTCGATTTTAACGAAAACGTTGTGCCTCATTCGAGTTTTGATGTCGTTTAAACCATTTACTGCGAAGTCTGCTCTTAACTTTTTTAGAAGCAAAATATTTGCTAGAGCACTACTTATGTTGAGCTGCGACGCCGAATCGAGTAATACGCGACATTTAACTATATCACCATCAACATTACGAGCATTTAATACCGCAGTAGCTAAAATTACAGGGCTTGGATTAGACGACGAATGAAGCGATGTAAATAGTGCCACCTGTTGTAACCACCTCAGCTTTTGAATAAAGTGGTCGAGATGGGTTATTTTTTCCAATGTGTAAAAGTGTGTGATGGCGGTAACAGCATTTTCGACATGGTTCTGCCTTGCAAAACCGAATTCGATGATTTCTTTGAAGGCAGTTGATACAAAGCGCCAGCTTTTTGCTTCGTGAAATGGCGACGCCGGAGACAACCTGTTAAATTTTTGGCAATGTTAAATCTCATGGTCGGCACTGTTACACACAAAACATCGTTTATGACTCTCCACATTACTTACGGTTGTGCTCAAGCTGGTTTTGTGTCGATATGAATTATTTTTATGCGATTCTGACTTCGTTAATGACGATGTAATTGAATCGACCGTAAACTCCTTGCTCTCCAAAGACAAGCATCGCCTGTTAAGAGTTGCTTCCAAATCCGACCACTTAGGAAATTTTTTGCTTTCAACTTCTTCTTCCCATTTTGATAGTGAAGCTGCATCAAGTTTCCCACAAACCAAGAACACCATAAAGGCATTGGTCATATCTTCGTAGTTGCCTATGCCTTTTAATGCACGAAAATTTGAATTTACGGCATCGATGAGAAACCGTAACGAAACAGCATTTTTGGAAATCGCTAAATCTCGCGAATATGAGCATGAAAAATTGCCCTCTCGTTGTTATATCTGTTCTCCAACATTTTCAAAGCTTCTTTATAATTATCATCCGTTAATTCCAATGATTTAGTGGTATTTATGCCGGGATCCTTTAAACAATTTCGAAGATGAGTAAATTTTTCGACAGGTGAAAGATTTTCATTATTGTGCACTAGAGTTATAAACGTTTTGTAAAAATTATTCCACTCTGTATATTTACCCGAAAAATTAGGTAATTCCAGTGTTGGTAAACGAACAGCTGGTGTACGAGATGACTGTAGAATTGATGTCTGAGTATCCGTTATGCTAGCCAACGATTCGCGACATGTCCTATATTGTACGGACAATAGTTTAGATTTCACTTCACGATATGCTTCAACAAACACGTCGCATGAATCCTTTTGGATTTCTGATTGAATCGATTGAATATTTTGGAATTGAGCAAAATAATTTTCCAAGATTAATGAGAGGAGCATAATATAGAATGTAAAAACTTGTATAAATTCCGTTAAAGTGTCATGTCTGGAAAGTAGTTCAATTAGTGTGGACAGCCAACAGTTATCCCCAGAAAAATTATCAGGACAAGTTTCTTGTGGGGAGCCCAGGAAAATTCGTTTGAATGAAAGGCCTATATAAAATGTAAAAATTTGTATAAATTAAACCTTTAAAGTGTCATGTCTGGGAAGTAGTTCAATTAGTGTGGATAGCCAACAGTTATCCCCAGAAAAATTATCAGGACAAGCTGCATGTGGGGAGCCCGGAAAAATTCGTTTGAATGAAAGGCCCATATAAAATATAAAAATTTGTATAAATTCAACCTTTAAAGTGTCATGTCTGGGAAGTAGTTCAATAAGTGTGGATAGCCAACAGTTATCCCCAGAAAAATTATCAGGACAAGTTTCTTGTGGGGAGCCCAGGAAAATTCGTTTGAGTGAAAGGCCCATATAAAATGTAAAAATTTGTATAAATTAAACCTTTAAAGTGTCATGTCTGGGAAGCAGTTCAATTAGTGTGGATAGCCAACAGTTATCCCCAGAAAAATTATCAGGAAAAGTTGCATGTGGGGAGCCCGGGAAAATTCGTTTGAATGAAAGGCCCATATAAAATATAAAAATTTGTATAAATTCAACCTTTAAAGTGTCATGTCTGGGAAGTAGTTCAATAAGTGTGGATAGCCAACAGTTATCCCCATAAAAATTATCAGGACAAGTTTCTTGTGGGGAGCCCAGGAAAATTCGTTTGAGTGAAAGGCCCATATAAAATGTAAAAATTTGTATAAATTAAACCTTTAAAGTGTCATGTCTGGGAAGCAGTTCAATTAGTGTGGATAGCCAACAGTTATCCCCAGAAAAATTATCAGGACAAGTTTCTTGTGGGGAGCCCAGGAAAATTCGTTTGAATGAAAGGCCCATATAAAATGTAAAAATTTGTATAAATTCAACCTTTAAAGTGTCATGTCTGGGAAGTAGTTCAATAAGTGTGGATAGCCAACAGTTATCCCCAGAAAAATTATCAGGACAAGCTGCATGTGGGGAGCCCAGGAAAATTCGTTTGAATGAAAGGCCCATATAAAATATAAAAATTTGCATAAATTCAACCTTTAAAGTGTCATGTCTGGGAAGTAGTTCAATAAGTGTTAATAGCCAACAGTTATCCCCAGAAAAATTATCAGGACAAGTTTCTTGTGGGGAGCCCGGGAAAATTCGTTTGAATGAAAGGCCCATATGAAATGTAAAAGTTTGTATAAGCCAACATTTACACTTAGAAAAATTATCTGGACAAGTTTCTTGTGGGGAGTCCGGGAAAATTCGTTTGAATGAAAGGCCCATATAAAATGTAAAAATTTGTATAAATTCGACCTTTAAAGTGTCATGTCTGGGAAGTAGACCAATTAGTGTGGGCAGCAAACAGTTATCCCCAGAAAAATTATCAGGACAAGTTTCATGTGGGGAGCCCGGGAAAATCCGTTTGAATGAAAGGCCCATATAAAATGTAAAAATTTTGTATAAATTCAACCTTTAAAGTGTCATGTCTGGCAAGTAGTTCAGTTAGTGTGGATAGCCAACAGTTATCCCCAGAAAAATTATCAGGACAATTCCCTTATGGGGAGCCCGGGAAAATTCGTTTGAATGAAGGGCCCATATAAAATGTAAAAATTTTGTATAAATTCAACCTATAAAGTGTCATGTCTGGGAAGTAGTTCAATAAGTGTGGATAGCCAACAGTTATCCCCAGAAAAATTATCAGGACAAGTTTCTTGTGGGGAGCCCGGGAAAATTCGTTTGAATGAAAGGCCCATATAAAATGTAAAATTTTTGTATAAATTCAACCTTTAAAGTGTCATGTCTGGCAAGTAGTTCAGTTAGTGTGGATAGCCAACAGTATCCCCAGAAAAATTATCAGGACAAGTTCCTTGTGGGGAGCCCGGGAAAATTCGTTTGAATGAAAGGCCCATATGAAATGTAAAAGTTTGTATAAGCCAACATTTACACTTAGAACAATTATCTGGACAAGTTTCTTGTGGGGAGTCCGGGAAAATTCGTTTGAATGAAAGGCCCATATAAAATGTAAAAATTTGTATAAATTCGACCTTTAAAGTGTCATGTCTGGGAAGTAGACCAATTAGTGTGGGCAGCAAACAGTTATCCCCAGAAAAATTATCAGGACAAGTTTCATGTGGGGAGCCCGGGAAAATCCGTTTGAATGAAAGGCCCATATAAAATGTAAAAATTTTGTATAAATTCAACCTTTAAAGTGTCATGTCTGGCAAGTAGTTCAGTTAGTGTGGATAGCCAACAGTTATCCCCAGAAAAATTATCAGGACAATTCCCTTATGGGGAGCCCGGGAAAATTCGTTTGAATGAAGGGCCCATATAAAATGTAAAAATTTTGTATAAATTCAACCTATAAAGTGTCATGTCTGGGAAGTAGTTCAATAAGTGTGGATAGCCAACAGTTATCCCCAGAAAAATTATCAGGACAAGTTTCTTGTGGGGAGCCCGGGAAAATTCGTTTGAATGAAAGGCCCATATAAAATGTAAAATTTTTGTATAAATTCAACCTTTAAAGTGTCATGTCTGGCAAGTAGTTCAGTTAGTGTGGATAGCCAACAGTATCCCCAGAAAAATTATCAGGACAAGTTCCTTGTGGGGAGCCCGGGAAAATTCGTTTGAATGAAAGGCCCATATGAAATGTAAAAGTTTGTATAAGCCAACATTTACACTCAGAAAAATTATCTGGACAAGTATCTTGTGGGGAGTCCGGGAAAATTCGTTTGAATGAAAGGCCCATATAAAATGTAAAAATTTGTATAAATTCAACCTTTAAAGTGTCATGTCTGGCAAGTAGCTCAGTTAGTGTGGATAGCCAACAGTTATCCCCAGAAAAATTATTAGGACAAGTTGCATGTGGGGAGCCCGGGAAGATTCGTTTGAATGAAAGGCCCATATAATATGTAAAAATTTGTATAAATTCAACCTTTAAAGTGTCATGTCTGGAAAGTAGTTCAATTGGCTGATTCATCTCGCACATTTTATCCCAAATCAATTCATCCCGCACAATTTATTTCTGAGGGTTCTTCATCCCAAATTGAAAATGTGCCCGTGAGAGTTATCGAAGCCGTTAGCCTCTACAATTCTAAGCTAAATTCGGGTTTGCCACATATCACTAAAACGTTGTAACAAAGCCATGACGTGGCTACATTTCTGGCAAAGCCATGTCAAAGCCCTTTAACAGACTCTTTGGGTGGTGATCCATTGGTAGTTTTTTCGGCCGGCCAGCTGTTCGTGATGTTGGGAGGGTTCTTAATATGGGCCACCAAAGAGCTTGTAATACTACCACTTAATTTAATTATAAGGATTTCACTAGCACGATACACTGTTTATTTGCAATCACGGAACACATCTCCATCAATCTTAAATCAATTTAGCCAATCATTGTAAAAAAAAAACTACAAATTACAAAATTGTGCTTTTATAAATTTTTACAGTAGTATATTTACAAAACACAAAAAGAAACCCTTCCGCAACAATAATAATTACTAAATTAATAAACACTATTACCATAACCGTTGCGGATCCGATCGTTGACCATTTTCCATATGACATCAAGATTTTGTGTAAAATTGGACGTTCATAGATTCGTCTGGTTAAATTTTTTTATTCCCGGGATAAACTGTGAATTATGATCTCAGCAGAAATAACCTCCACCTCAAATTTATCCTCAGCTGGATTTTGATAAAACACAGAATCAAAACGAAAGAATTATGATTGTTTTTCTATGGTGCCTTTTTAATTTGTCGTCGATGGCGTGAGAATTTTTAGATTTACTTTTTATTTTTGTTTGGTTGCGTTATAATTTTACCAAACGCAAACCAAAAAAAAATTATTTGATAATTTTATTAATTAATAAATTAGTTTTTGATTTATTATATCAATTTTATTAGTTTAATTATTATTTTTCTTATTATTTCTCATGCACTCAATAGGTCTGCTCGACTCCACGGTTCGTTGTTCAATCTCCTTTTCCTCTATCATATCCGGCATCATCAATTCCCCCTCGTTTGTTTATCTCGTTTACATTTTATTTGTATTTATTTCTTTTATTTCACCATATTTATTCTATTACAATTTTTCTTTTAACTACATAAGTATTTTTAGTATACATGGTTATAGTACACTAAGTCAACAAAATTATTAATATGTACACTTTATCAAAAAAAAAACAAATTGTCAATTGGATCATATACATTTCTTATTTCTAGTATGGCTCATACACATATGCTATAATAAAAATAAATAAATAAAAGCGTTGCTACAAATCGTGGGGACGACCGATGACCCAGGAGAGATGTCTCAAAATATTAATATTAATGTTAATCCTCTCCGAAGCATTTATTTGCAGCGAATATTTGGCGGATAATAAATGTTGAATGTTGTATTTCGCTAAAAGTTCTGAAAATATTTTAGACACAAATTGTTTTTCATTATCGCTAAGAAATAATTCAGGCACAGAGAAAATGTTGAAAACTTTATTTTCGAGAAACTTGATCACATTTTTACTATTTGCGTCTCGCATTGGCTCTAACAGAACAAATCTAGAATAAGCGTCTAATACCACAAAAATATAGCAAAACCCTAATTTTGTGCGGGGAAAAGGACCCATAAAATCAACGTATAACTTTTGCCAAGGTCGGCATATTTCGATAAAATTTCCCATAGGTGGACGACTGGTTACATTAGATGCCTTATTAGTTTTACAAGTTTGACATTGTAGAATGCAATTATGAACGTCATTAGTCATAGTTGGCCAATAATAAAGTCTGCGTAATAACTCCAAATTTTTCTGAATACATCGATGAGCAGCTGATGGCGGACTATGCGGTCGATTTAATAATACCTGTGTCAATGATTTTGGTATGTAGAGCTTCCATTGGGGTAAATCAGAATGGTTATTTGTGATACTTGCCGGCTTGATGTAAATTTTATTATTATCGACTTTCAGGTTGAATTTGTCTTTCGGATAAGCTAGAATAGTTTTAATTAAATCAACATATTCGGGGCTTTGAAATTCCGTAGAATTCATATCAATATTCAATGACGTATGCTCGGTAGGAAGAATAATTTCTTCAATTTGACGCGACAGAGCATCAGGCACAATGTTATCTTTTTCTTTTCTATATTCTATGACAAAATTAAATCCTTGAAGTTTGAGGCTCCAGCGAGCGAGACGCCCAGAAAGTTCCCGTTGTCCCATTAACCACTTCAAACTGGCGTGATCGGTGGTAATGGTAAACGGGTAGCCTTCTATATATACTGCATAAATTTCACAACACTCAACACAGCCGCAAAATTGAAAATGCAAATATTTTTTCAGACCAGCCCTATGGGGTTTACCTTAGTAGAATCTACTTTCGTGATAAATATTATTAAATCCGATGAATTGAAATACCATCATGTATTCACGGCTGTTCCTGAAGAAGTAATCAATTCGCTTACGGATTATATATTCAAACCCCCAAAAACTAATAATTATGATCATAAATCGATTAAAGCACCTCATCGAAACCGATCTAAATGAAATCGTACTCGTAGTAGTAGTCAGATAGCACGGGACCCGTAGTGTTATTATTTTGAAAATTGCGATTTCAAAGATACTAGCAATGCAATTCAAAAAACTAGTTTTGTCCGCTGTTTACGAGACAAACAACGGTACCTTGGTATCACAACGTTAATTCAATATAAGTTTTGGTTTACGAAGAAAATTTTCACATTGTTTCGTAATTGCATCCGTTAATTGATCCATTATCGGGTCAGATTTCCTTAGCAAATTCAATATACTGGTGTAGATATCAAGCAGAAGAGGCTTCTTGATTCAAAAACATCGCTGACTGTTACAGGAATCACAGCATCGGTCGATACCCCGACTCCGAAGCATTGCAGTATAGACAATGAATTTGGAGTGTTGCTCAAGTATTATCCAAATCTTCCAGCATCACCTGACTATAGTGCTCCTGTTAAACACAAGGTATATTCCGATGATTGTCATGGCGCATTTGAAAGGGCAAAACCTGAATTATCTTCGGTTACTCTGCTGGCTCACCCGATTAGTGTTGCAAATCTGAGTATAATAACAGATAGTTCGATTATAGCCATTGGTGCAGTATTGCAACAATTTAACTATGAGCAAAATTCATGGGAACCACTTTCGTTTCTTTTCCCCGAAAGCTACATACAGCAGAAACTCGATATTCTGCATTTGATCGTGACTTGTTAGCTATATACTTATCCATAAAATATTTTAGGTATTTAGTAGAGGGTTGACAATTTTGTGTGTTTATCGATTGCAAACCTCTCGTAACTGCAATAATGTCCAAAACGGAACGAATCCCTCGTAAATCGAGGCATTTAGAGTATATATGACAATTCACCACTAAATACCTAAAGACACAAATACCACAATTCACCACTAAAAACCCTTCTAAATACCTAAAATTGATCGTTGTTGATGAATCGAATGAGAAAATAAAAATTAAGAGGTTGAAACTTGTTTTTTGCTGTTTTCTCCTTTCTCATAATACATATCGAAAAAAATCTCTACTATCAAACTTGTAGAGCATTTTAATACCTGAAATTCAGGGATGAAAATGTTCGTGCTGTAGGACTTTTTTCGAGTATAAAAAGTACTTAGATACTTTTGATCAACATTTCAGTCCTTTCGCAAAAATATTTGTATTAAATTTTTTCTGTAAACGTCAGGCAGCACTTTTCAAACGTAGTGTCAAAAATTGTATTAGACCCGCTGAAATTAATCGACAAGGAACGTGATGAACTTGATTACTATGCAGATGATGTTATCAACCGGCCTGCCGTACTGACTGCCGCAACAAACAACGAAATAGAAAGAGTATGAGAGAAATTTGCAAAAGGATTAAGGATTAAATGTAATCGAAAACAGAGGTCCAACGGCAAAACTATGGGTACAGTACCATCGAATGATTTCTCTGGCAAAGAACTGCATAGAGGCGGAAATATCAGGTAATTGGGTAGCGTCACCTCAATACTATCCAAAATATGCTTCCATTTTTTCATGCCGCAGCGGGCATTCCTTGTATGCGAAGTAAGTATGCGAAAAAAATTCCCAACGGATATCATGAAAAAATACCCAACGGGTCATCTCTCTCCGGAGTATCTTGCTCAACAACATAACAGCACATCGACATGACACCCTCGCGGGTTTTTCGAGACAATTTAACATTGAGAAATTGGATATGTGGCTAGAAGAGCATATCCCTTTCTCTGAAAATAACGAACTATGTTCTATCGGCACAGGAGTGGTCGCAAACCAGACAATTAATTGTCCTCGGCATACGAAGTTTGTTGCGACATGATTACTAAAATTATAGGACCAAAAAAAAATCGATCCGGAGGTTCTGACTTCCATGGGAGAAAATCCCTCATCGCCCTATATGGCGGTAACAAGCAGAAAATTTCTATAAATGTTTTACGATTCCCACCGCTTTGCTAAATCAGTGACTAAAAATAATTTGAACCACCACTCACTACACCCAGCACGCCAGCATATATTTCGTACGTATCACCAGGTGCAAAGATAACTCGGATTTTACATCCGGGGGTTGGCGACGAGAAGTCATGGACTAGAACCGATTATGAGCACAGCTGAACCCGCGCCACCTGAGCTGTTAAAGCTCATATCGTGCAAGTGCAAGTGGAAATGTGGAGCTGCCTGGTGGGTGCAGAAAAGCAGGGATTGGTTGTTTCATTATTGGCTTGAATTGCAGTGGGCAAAATTGCAATAACATCCGCCAAAGTCGATATCATGCTCAATGTGGCTGATAAGGATGAGGACGATTTAACAATCGGAGAATCATCTGATGTGGTTGAAAAATCTCCACAATTCGATGAGTATTTCGAACAGAAAGACTATGAACCAGGACCATCAAAGCGAAGAAAAATATAATTTTAAAAACGGACCTCCATTCATCGCCATTCTCTACAATACAAAAAATGGAGGTGTGGCCAACACACGACTCTCTTTTACGAACAGCGAATTTTGAAAAACTTTTATAATTCAAATTTCCCGCAAACTTAATTAAGATTGTTTTTATTATTTCATGTTTTCTGTAAATTGTATATTTTTGAAATATTTGCAAAATAAATTTTCTGTTTTACGGAATCTGGGAGCTGGGAACTGGGACCCCAAAATTTATGTAAAAAGTTTAAACATGAAGTTGCAGTTTGATTGCTTAAACCATTTGGACTACAAATTGACAGTCATATGTATATACCAACAGACACCACTTCAAAACTCAATTTTTTGAACTCATTAGTACACACGTAAAAGAAATAAAAGGTGATATTTATGAATTTACATTTTTTCTTTTAATTTTTTGGAATTTGTATTAGTGATTTTTTGTAAATTGTGTATTTTCGGGCCGAGAGTGGCCACTACCGGTTGACCGATTTGGCAATTTAACATACATGTAGGCTAAATATTTTTATAACATACAGTACGTCACTGAAGTGTGCAAATTAATTATAATTAGCATAATTGGGCTAATACACACAATAATTAAAATGACAAATGCAAGAACTGCTGTAACTCCCTGTAAAAAAGTGTGGGGGGGGGGGGGGCAGGAGTTGCGAAATATTTTTGCAATTATAAAACGATATATATACTTAAGTATTACAAACCCTAATAAGTCGTTAAAAAAGTTAAGAAACATGAAAAAATGATCCACATTCAATTATGTAATATTTGCATTAAAAACCGGAAGTATGTCACTGTAGTGTGCAAATTAATTATAATTAGCATAATTAGGCTATATATACACATATATTTATGTGTTGGCAAAACAATATTTAATTTTTTTTTTATAAAATTTTTAAATTTTTTTTAAATTTTTTTTTAAATTTTTAATTTTAATTTTTTTAATTTTTAATTTGTTTATTTTGATTTTTTTTTGATTTTTGGAAACATTTTGTATTAGTAATTTTTTGTAAACCTTATACTTTTTAAGATATTTGCAAAACAAATTTTCTGGCCCAAGGGAGTGGCCACTTCCGGTGGACCGATTTGAAGTAAAATTCACTGGGACCTCCCAATTTATCCAAAAAGCTTAAATCTGAAGTTTCAGTTCGATTGGTTAAGCCATCTGGGCTGTAGAGAGGACACAGACTGACAGACAGACGGACAGACAGACGGACAGACAGACAGACATCATTTCGAAACCCACTTTTTCGGACTCAGGGGACCTCAAAACAGATAAATCTTCAATAATCTCAAGGTCGAAAATTTTCATGATTACTATACTTTATTTTACTTACGTAAAAGAAAGTAAAACATGTATGTATTTGAATAATAAATTTAATACGTGTGATTTTCGCAACTTCGCGCGAACTTACCAATACGGCGCGCTAAAAGTCGTAATTGTCTGAACATAAAAAAAATAAAAATAAAAATAATAGGTACTAAATGCTCCACAAGTTTGATAGTTTCGATATATATTACGTGAAAGTAAAAAACAGCAAAACACAAGTTTCAATCTATAAATTTTTATTTTCACATTCGATACCTCAACAACGATCAACTTTAGGTGAAAAATTAATACCAACTAAATTGTAGAGCGTAAAAAAGCAACAAAATGTATATAATCGTAATTTTTGTACCATGACGGAGAGCCGAGTTATCGCAAAAAAACAAAATTTAGCGGAGAATGCAACTAGGAAATCTTGGTCGAAAATTTCAAGTTAAGCTTTTTTAAGCCCCCCCCCCCCCCCCCCCCTTGCACAATATACACAAATCAGCCAGTTCGGTGCATTTGCATTTTGTTGCCTTTGTTTTGGACATAATGACTGGACTATTATTGAAATTTATAAGGTGACAAGATAGTTTTACAGTTCATTGAATATTTTCCGTTTCCAAAAGAATTGTAGCATTTATTTTGCACCAGTATATTTATTAGTCTGTATATATAAACAAAAAAAATATCATATCTCAGTTCCGTTATGCCATCACTGCATAAAAATGCAATACATATGAATTAGTTTAAAAATTGAAAAAGCTCATTAAACCAGTTGAAAAAAGCTGAAAATGAAAACACAATAAATCAATATAATCTGCTTCCGTTAAACGCAGTCGTTATATTTTAGATATGAATATTTGTACATATGTACGTATACAGCCACATCTACGTACATATATTTTAAATTTATATTATGTTATGTTTATTTATGAAATAAATTCAAATGTGTTCATATCCTTATCCTGTTTCGATAATTTCAAATAATCGAGAAATAGCATGAACATTTAAAACAAAAACAAATTCTCCTTGTTTTCAATAATTAATTTAAAATACATAAAGTAGATTATCCGTAAAACGAACGATAATAAATCACATGAAAAATCACCAAGTTTTTTTGTTTTTGTGATGCTATTTAATTTGATTTAATTCCATTGTATTTTAAAACAACTACAAATATTATTTTTCTCTAAATACTTCTCATGCTCGAATGTCAGCCCCAAACCCGAACAAACTGTACACAAAAATGTACATCAAAAATAAAGAATGAAAATTGATAACGAAGCAAAAACCTATTTTCCTACTACATTTTTTGTTTTGTATTAATTTGATTGTTTTTGTAATTCCATTTTGGATTATTTAATGGACGGAATTGATTGCACATAAAAATGGATAAAATACCATACACACAAATACACAAGAAGAACAAATCAATGCCCTCTGTATTAGAAAATTGTAGAACCAAATTGGAAAATTTGTTTGCTCATTTTAATCAAATTAAGAAAATATTTGTGTGTTAAGTTACGACAAATAGGTTTATACATATATACCAAGAAGACACTATGTATGTATTTACATGGAGAAGGTTGAAAACTGTTTACAGAGATGACTAATGACAAATAAAATTTAGCAAATAACAAATGGAAATTGACTTAATAAAAACAAGTGGCTTGTATATTTAGAATGGAATATTTATTTCGGGTGGAAGCAATATAAAATTCAATTATTGGAAGCAAAGGAAACGCTATATCGCTACATAATTTAGTACTAAATGCATGAATTGGTTTTTGCCTGTTTTTAATGAGATTAAAAAAATGCTATACATTGTTAACCGTGTTTTAAGGAGTAATTTTTTATTCAACATAAATTGTTGTACTTAGTGGTTGCGTTATTTATATCAAAATTATCCTGCCAAAGTTTGAATCCTGTTTCATTTCACTTTACAATTTTGCGGGTTTCAGCCACTTCATCATTTCACTCTAATTACTGTCTAATTTTAATGATTCCCACCAATTAGAATTAAGCACCATCTTGTTAGAATACAGTTACTATAATACCCTAATTTGTTTTTGTATCCTAATAAGGGCTTTTTTTTTAAAGATAATCAAAGATTTTGGTCTAATACAAAAATAGTCAAGAATTATGATTTAAAAATATGAAATATATTGCTTAGGACGTAGTCAGGTAGCTACTTAAGATATTATAATTTATAATTTATAATTTATAATTTATAATTTATAATTTATAATTTATAATTTATAATTTATAATTTATAATTTATAATTTATAATTTATAATTTATAATTTATAATTTATAATTTATAATTTATAATTTATAATTTATAATTTATAATTTATAATTTATAATTTATAATTTATAATTTATAATTTATAATTTATAATTTATAATTTATAATTTATAATTTATAATTTATAATTTATAATTTATAATTTATAATTTATAATTTATAATTTATAATTTATAATTTATAATTTATAATTTATAATTTATAATTTATAATTTATAATTTATAATTTATAATTTATAATTTATAATTTATAATTTATAATTTATAATTTATAATTTATAATTTATAATTTATAATTTATAATTTATAATTTATAATTTATAATTTATAATTTATAATTTATAATTTATAATTTATAATTTATAATTTATAATTTATAATTTATAATTTATAATTTATAATTTATAATTTATAATTTATAATTTATAATTTATAATTTATAATTTATAATTTATAATTTATAATTTAAAATTTATAATTTATAATTTATAATTTATAATTTATAATTTATAATTTATAATTTATAATTTATAATTTATAATTTATAATTTATAATTTATAATTTATAATTTATAATTTATAATTTATAATTTATAATTTATAATTTATAATTTATAATTTATAATTTATAATTTATAATTTATAATTTATAATTTATAATTTATAATTTATAATTTATAATTTATAATTTATAATTTATAATTTATAATTTATAATTTATAATTTATAATTTATAATTTATAATTTATAATTTATAATTTATAATTTATAATTTATAATTTATAATTTATAATTTATAATTTATAATTTATAATTTATAATTTATAATTTATAATTTATAATTTATAATTTATAATTTATAATTTATAATTTATAATTTATAATTTATAATTTATAATTTATAATTTATAATTTATAATTTATAATTTATAATTTATAATTTATAATTTATAATTTATAATTTATAATTTATAATTTATAATTTATAATTTATAATTTATAATTTATAATTTATAATTTATAATTTATAATTTATAATTTATAATTTATAATTTATAATTTATAATTTATAATTTATAATTTATAATTTATAATTTATAATTTATAATTTATAATTTATAATTTATAATTTATAATTTATAATTTATAATTTATAATTTATAATTTATAATTTATAATTTATAATTTATAATTTATAATTTATAATTTATAATTTATAATTTATAATTTATAATTTATAATTTATAATTTATAATTTATAATTTATAATTTATAATTTATAATTTATAATTTATAATTTATAATTTATAATTTATAATTTATAATTTATAATTTATAATTTATAATTTATAATTTATAATTTATAATTTATAATTTATAATTTATAATTTATAATTTATAATTTATAATTTATAATTTATAATTTATAATTTATAATTTATAATTTATAATTTATAATTTATAATTTATAATTTATAATTTATAATTTATAATTTATAATTTATAATTTATAATTTATAATTTATAATTTATAATTTATAATTTATAATTTATAATTTATAATTTATAATTTATAATTTATAATTTATAATTTATAATTTATAATTTATAATTTATAATTTATAATTTATAATTTATAATTTATAATTTATAATTTATAATTTATAATTTATAATTTATAATTTATAATTTATAATTTATAATTTATAATTTATAATTTATAATTTATAATTTATAATTTATAATTTATAATTTATAATTTATAATTTATAATTTATAATTTATAATTTATAATTTATAATTTATAATTTATAATTTATAATTTATAATTTATAATTTATAATTTATAATTTATAATTTATAATTTATAATTTATAATTTATAATTTATAATTTATAATTTATAATTTATAATTTATAATTTATAATTTATAATTTATAATTTATAATTTATAATTTATAATTTATAATTTATAATTTATAATTTATAATTTATAATTTATAATTTATAATTTATAATTTATAATTTATAATTTATAATTTATAATTTATAATTTATAATTTATAATTTATAATTTATAATTTATAATTTATAATTTATAATTTATAATTTATAATTTATAATTTATAATTTATAATTTATAATTTATAATTTATAATTTATAATTTATAATTTATAATTTATAATTTATAATTTATAATTTATAATTTATAATTTATAATTTATAATTTATAATTTATAATTTATAATTTATAATTTATAATTTATAATTTATAATTTATAATTTATAATTTATAATTTATAATTTATAATTTATAATTTATAATTTATAATTTATAATTTATAATTTATAATTTATAATTTATAATTTATAATTTATAATTTAATTTATAATTTATAATTTATAATTTATAATTTATAATTTATAATTTATAATTTATAATTTATAATTTATAATTTATAATTTATAATTTATAATTTATAATTTATAATTTATAATTTATAATTTATAATTTATAATTTATAATTTATAATTTATAATTTATAATTTATAATTTATAATTTATAATTTATAATTTATAATTTATAATTTATAATTATATTTATAATTTATAATTTATAATTTATAATTTATAATTTATAATTTATAATTTATAATTTATAATTATAATTTATAATTTAAATTTATAATTATAATTTATAATTTATAATTTATAATTTATAATTTATAATTTATAATTTATAATTTATAATTTATAATTTATAATTTATAATTTATAATTTATAATTTATAATTTATAATTTATAATTTATAATTATAATTTATAATTATAATTATAATTTATAATTTATAATTTATAATTTATAATTTATAATTATAATTTATAATTTATAATTTATAATTTATAATTTATATTTATAATTTATAATTTATAATTTATAATTTATAATTTATAATTTATAATTTATAATTTATAATTTATAATTTATAATTTATAATTTATAATTTATAATTATAATTTATAATTTATAATTTAATAATTTATAATTTATAATTTATAATTTATAATTTATAATTTATAATTTATAATTTATAATTTATAATTTATAATTTATAATTTATAATTTATAATTTATAATTTATAATTTATAATTTATAATTTATAATTTATAATTTATAATTTATAATTTATAATTTATAATTTATAATTTATAATTTTATAATTTATAATTATAATTTATAATTTATAATTTATAATTTATAATTTATAATTTATAATTTATAATTTATAATTTATAATTTATAATTTATAATTTATAATTTATAATTTATAATTTATAATTTATAATTTATAATTTATAATTTATAATTTATAATTTATAATTTATATTTATAATTTATAATTTATAATTTATAATTTATAATTATAATTTATAATTTATAATTTATAATTTATAATTTATAATTTATAATTTTATAATTTATAATTTATAATTTATAATTTATAATTTATAATTTATAATTTATAATTTATAATTTATAATTTATAATTTATAATTTATAATTTATAATTTATAATTTATAATTTATAATTTATAATTTATAATTTATAATTTATAATTTATAATTTATAATTTATAATTTATAATTTATAATTTATAATTTATAATTTATAATTTATAATTTATAATTTATAATTTATAATTTATAATTTATAATTTATAATTTATAATTTATAATTTATAATTTATAATTTATAATTTATAATTTATAATTTATAATTTATAAGTCTCTATATTTTAAAAGTCTCTGGAAAAAGCATCAAATGGAGGCTGAAAGACGGTGCTCGGAAAGCACAAACCCTAAGCCCGTTGCTACTTCTGGTGCGCAAGAGAGGCCCAAGAAACGACGCACAAAGGTCCGTCCTGACGCCCTGCTAGTTAAACCGGCGGAGGGCCAAACATACGCAGATGTCCTAAAGGAGTTACGGAGTAAAGTAAAGCCGGATGAAGCGGAAGCGGAGGTGACAGCAATCCGCCAGACAAGAGCGGGCGAGGTGCTCATAGAACTCGGCCAAAAAACTAAAAGTATGGAAGGCTTCCGGGACTTGCTGAGCAGTACCTTGGGTGAGAAAGGCCGAGTAGTTAACCTTGGGACCAAGATGACAGTAGAAATCCGCGATCTTGATTCCTACACAGGGAAGGAAGAGGTAACGGAGGCAATTAAGCGGGATGTACCGGAGGCAGAGGAAGTAAATGTTATGCTCTTCCCGTGCGCCAGAGAGCAAAAGGTGGCAGTGGTGGTAATGAGTGGAAAAGCAGCCTTGAAATTAATAAACAAAAGGAAAATTAAAATAGGGTGGACCGTTTGCAGAGTTCGGGAACGAGCCGTGGCAACGCGGTGCTTTAAGTGCCTTGGGTATGGGCATGTGGCCAGAAATTGCGATGGGCCGGACAGAAGCAAACTTTGCTACAGGTGCCTTGGCGCCGACCACAAGGCGAAAACCTGCACAGCCGTAGGCCGTTGTATGCTTTGTGAGGAAAAAGGTGTCAGCCAAGAAGAAGTAGCACACGCTCCAGGAACCGGAAAATGCAAGGTGTATCGGGAGGCTCTCCAGGAGGCCAAGAACCGAATATGATGCGTATAATTCAAGGGAACATGAATCGCAGCAAGACCGCTGACTATCTCTTGCAGCAGCTGGCAATTGAGAACGGAGCTGACCTGCTTTTATTAAGTGAGCAGTACCAAAATAAGCAGTCGCCTTATTGGATCTCGGACCTTCTGGGGACGGCTGCTATTTGGGTATTAAATGGAGGAGTGTATATCGAAAGGCATGGCGCGGGCAGAGGTTTTGTATGGATCAAGAGTAAGGGTACAACTTACTTTAGTTGTTACTTTACCCCAAATGAAGCGATTGCGGATTTCCGCTCAAAGCTAGATGCCTTGGAAGATGAGATCCTACAGACAACAGGACATATGGTGGTAGCTGGAGACTTTAATGCCAGAGCCCTTGAGTGGGGGATGCCACGCCCAGATACGAGAGGCAGGCTTATATTAGAGATGGCCGCCAGAGTAGGACTGCTAGTTATGAACGTTGGGACGGTCACAACATTTCGCCGCCCTGGCTGTATGGGAACAATCCCTGACATCACTCTTGCGTCTGAGGGACTTGTGCCACTCGTCCATAAGTGGAGAGTACTGGAAGACTTCAATGGGAGCGATCACCAATACATCAACTTCCAGATAGGCGATGAACGGCAGTTGCGAGTAAAGGAAAAACCTCTTAGGTGGAACTTGCGGCAGCTCAATGTTGAGGCGTTTGAAAGGGAGCTTGCCAAGGGCGTGCCGTTGATGGAGACAATAGGTGAATGTGAAAGATCTGCAGCTGAGGCTCTGATCGCTCATACCATGTGCCTTATTACCTCGGCGTGCGAGGTATCCATGCCAAGGAAAAAACCGCGACACGGTAAGCCGCCTGTTTATTGGTGGACGACTGAGATATCAGAGATACGGAAAAAATGTCTCATGCTGCGGCGCAAAGCGCAACGTGCAAAGAACCGAGCAGAAGCAAATAGCATGTCTTCCGAGTATAAAGGGGCAAAGAAGGAACTTCGACGAGCAATCAACCACAGCAAAGCGTGCTGCTGGAGAGTTCTAACAGAGGACATAGACCGTGACCCATGGGGCCTGGGTTACAAAATTGTCACGAAAAAGCTCGGTGCCCAGAGGCCAACAAGTGTTATGGATTCGCGCACAATGGGAACGATTATATCAGCCCTCTTCCCAAATCACCCAGAACGAGCTGCAAGGCAATTTCGCGAACAAGTAGACGTTCCCCTTTTTTCCGAGGAGGAACTGGAGGAAGCTGTTTTATCCGCAAAAAATCGGAAAACTCCTGGGCCCGATGGAATACCAAACGAGGTATTAAAAATGGTGTATCGACAGGATCGCAGTATATTGCTGAATTTGTTTAATACATGCTTGACAGCGGGCGTCTTTAGTTCTCGCTGGAAATGTGCGAAGCTTGTGCTTATTCGCAAGGGCAATGGCGATCCCGGGCTTCCATCGTCCTATCGACCTTTATGTATGCTTGATACTGTTGGTAAAGTTTTCGAGAAGCTTATCAGGTCGAGGCTTAACGCCGCGATCAAGGCAGCAGGGGACCTCTCACCCAAGCAGTATGGGTTTCGAGTGGGCCGATCCACTTTGGATGCGATCCAGGAGGTTGTAGAAGCGGTTAAGAGAGCAGAGCAGCATAATCACTTTTCAAAGCGGATTGTTTTGTTAGTGACGCTCGATGTGAGGAACGCATTTAATTCTGCGAGTTGGGGGGATATGCTGGGCGCGTTGGAGCAGTCTTTTAAAATACCGGAGTACCTCATAAGGATACTGGACGATTATTTAAAGGACCGAACCTTGACGTATGAGACTGAAGAGGGGAAGCGAAAGATAGCAGTTACAGCAGGAGTGGCCCAGGGATCAGTATTAGGACCTGACCTCTGGAATGCCTCGTATGACAGTCTGCTTCGAACCGAGATGCCAGATGAAACTCTACTGGTTGGGTACGCGGATGATGTCGCGGCACTAATCGCTGCCCGGGATACAAAGCAGGCCCAATTTAAGCTAAATCAAGTCATGAGAGCCGTGATGAGCTGGATGTCGACGCATGGGTTATCTCTAGCGCTTGAGAAGACCGAGATAGTGGTCCTCACAAAAAAAAGGATACAAACCGCGTTACCAATGTGGATTGGCAATGAAGTGGTCGAGACGAAGCCAGCAGCAAAATATCTAGGTGTCATGATCGACTCGAAAATGACTTTCTTTGAGCAGATCAAGAAAACAGCAGACAAGGCTGCGAAAGGGGTCACGGCTCTAAGCCGTCTCATGGCAAATGTTGGCGGTCCAAAAGCAAGTAAACGACGTCTTTTAATGTCCGCGGTTCAGTCCGTTCTGCTCTACGGTGCTGAAATATGGGCCGATTCCCTTAGCAAGGAAATGTATAGAAAACGCCTAGCACAAGTGCAAAGACGTGGTGCTTTAAGGGTTGCCTCGGCATACCGCACGGTATCTGAGCCTGCGGTATTGGTAATAGCTGGGACGATCCCAATTGAACTACTAGCCAGGGAAAGGCAAGCAGTTTATCGCCGGGCTGATGAATTAAATAAGAGAGCTGCGAGTCTACAGGAGAGGTCCCGCACTATTGAGTTATGGCAATCGGCTTGGGAACTAGAGGCTAGAGGAAGATGGACAGCGAGGCTTATAGAGCAGGTGAGCCCCTGGATCGAGAGGACGCACGGAGAGGTTGGATACTATCTGACGCAGTTCCTGAGTGGCCACGGATACTTCCGATCATATCTCTTTAGAATGCGGAAGGTGACGTCAGCAGAATGCCTGTACTGCCCAGGTAGTATCGACGATGTGGAGCACACATTCTTTTGGTGCCTGGCATGGGAGGAGCGGAGAATAAGATTGGAAATGGAGGTGGGGGCATGGTCTCCGGAGACAGCAGTGGAGATTATGCTGCGAAGCTCGGTCTGGTGGGAGCTCGTTTCAAGGTTCATAGAGGAGATATTAAGAACAAAAAAGGAAGATCTAGATAGATTTCCGTAGTACAGGAGACAGCTCGGGGAGCATAGGAAAAAAAAACGGTCTACCCCGAAGTAATGTGATAAACGGTCCCAGGGTAGTCCGGTAGAGGGGGGAAGGTGTTTTTAGTCGGTAGGGCAGAAATGCGAGTCCGACACTCTGTGCGTAAATGGCATTTTCACCTTCCCCAGAAAAAAAAAAAAAAAAAAAAAAAAAAAAAAAAAAAAAAAAAAAAAAAAAAAATTTATAATTTATAATTTATAATTTATAATTTATAATTTATAATTTATAATTTATAATTTATAATTTATAATTTATAATTTATAATTTATAATTTATAATTTATAATTTATAATTTATAATTTATAATTTATAATTTATAATTTATAATTTATAATTTATAATTTATAATTTATAATTTATAATTTATAATTTATAATTTATAATTTATAATTTATAATTTATAATTTATAATTTATAATTTATAATTTATAATTTATAATTTATAATTTATAATTTATAATTTATAATTTATAATTTATAATTTATAATTTATAATTTATAATTTATAATTTATAATTTATAATTTATAATTTATAATTTATAATTTATAATTTATAATTTATAATTTATAATTTATAATTTATAATTTATAATTTATAATTTATAATTTATAATTTATAATTTATAATTTATAATTTATAATTTATAATTTATAATTTATAATTTATAATTTATAATTTATAATTTATAATTTATAATTTATAATTTATAATTTATAATTTATAATTTATAATTTATAATTTATAATTTATAATTTATAATTTATAATTTATAATTTATAATTTATAATTTATAATTTATAATTTATAATTTATAATTTATAATTTATAATTTATAATTTATAATTTATAATTTATAATTTATAATTTATAATTTATAATTTATAATTTATAATTTATAATTTATAATTTATAATTTATAATTTATAATTTATAATTTATAATTTATAATTTATAATTTATAATTTATAATTTATAATTTATAATTTATAATTTATAATTTATAATTTATAATTTATAATTTATAATTTATAATTTATAATTTATAATTTATAATTTATAATTTATAATTTATAATTTATAATTTATAATTTATAATTTATAATTTATAATTTATAATTTATAATTTATAATTTATAATTTATAATTTATAATTTATAATTTATAATTTATAATTTATAATTTATAATTTATAATTTATAATTTATAATTTATAATTTATAATTTATAATTTATAATTTATAATTTATAATTTATAATTTATAATTTATAATTTATAATTTATAATTTATAATTTATAATTTATAATTTATAATTTATAATTTATAATTTATAATTTATAATTTATAATTTATAATTTATAATTTATAATTTATAATTTATAATTTATAATTTATAATTTATAATTTATAATTTATAATTTATAATTTATAATTTATAATTTATAATTTATAATTTATAATTTATAATTTATAATTTATAATTTATAATTTATAATTTATAATTTATAATTTATAATTTATAATTTATAATTTATAATTTATAATTTATAATTTATAATTTATAATTTATAATTTATAATTTATAATTTATAATTTATAATTTATAATTTATAATTTATAATTTATAATTTATAATTTATAATTTATAATTTATAATTTATAATTTATAATTTATAATTTATAATTTATAATTTATAATTTATAATTTATAATTTATAATTTATAATTTATAATTTATAATTTATAATTTATAATTTATAATTTATAATTTATAATTTATAATTTATAATTTATAATTTATAATTTATAATTTATAATTTATAATTTATAATTTATAATTTATAATTTATAATTTATAATTTATAATTTATAATTTATAATTTATAATTTATAATTTATAATTTATAATTTATAATTTATAATTTATAATTTATAATTTATAATTTATAATTTATAATTTATAATTTATAATTTATAATTTATAATTTATAATTTATAATTTATAATTTATAATTTATAATTTATAATTTATAATTTATAATTTATAATTTATAATTTATAATTTATAATTTATAATTTATAATTTATAATTTATAATTTATAATTTATAATTTATAATTTATAATTTATAATTTATAATTTATAATTTATAATTTATAATTTATAATTTATAATTTATAATTTATAATTTATAATTTATAATTTATAATTTATAATTTATAATTTATAATTTATAATTTATAATTTATAATTTATAATTTATAATTTATAATTTATAATTTATAATTTATAATTTATAATTTATAATTTATAATTTATAATTTATAATTTATAATTTATAATTTATAATTTATAATTTATAATTTATAATTTATAATTTATAATTTATAATTTATAATTTATAATTTATAATTTATAATTTATAATTTATAATTTATAATTTATAATTTATAATTTATAATTTATAATTTATAATTTATAATTTATAATTTATAATTTATAATTTATAATTTATAATTTATAATTTATAATTTATAATTTATAATTTATAATTTATAATTTATAATTTATAATTTATAATTTATAATTTATAATTTATAATTTATAATTTATAATTTATAATTTATAATTTATAATTTATAATTTATAATTTATAATTTATAATTTATAATTTATAATTTATAATTTATAATTTATAATTTATAATTTATAATTTATAATTTATAATTTATAATTTATAATTTATAATTTATAATTTATAATTTATAATTTATAATTTATAATTTATAATTTATAATTTATAATTTATAATTTATAATTTATAATTTATAATTTATAATTTATAATTTATAATTTATAATTTATAATTTATAATTTATAATTTATAATTTATAATTTATAATTTATAATTTATAATTTATAATTTATAATTTATAATTTATAATTTATAATTTATAATTTATAATTTATAATTTATAATTTATAATTTATAATTTATAATTTATAATTTATAATTTATAATTTATAATTTATAATTTATAATTTATAATTTATAATTTATAATTTATAATTTATAATTTATAATTTATAATTTATAATTTATAATTTATAATTTATAATTTATAATTTATAATTTATAATTTATAATTTATAATTTATAATTTGTAATTTGTAATTTGTAATTTATAATTTATAATTTATAATTTATAATTTATAATTTATAATTTGTAATTTGTAATTTATAATTTATAATTTATAATTTATAATTTATAATTTATAATTTATAATTTATAATTTGTAATTTATAATTTATAATTTATAATTTATAATTTATAATTTATAATTTATAATTTATAATTTATAATTTATAATTTATAATTTATAATTTATAATTTATAATTTATAATTTATAATTTATAATTTATAATTTATAATTTATAATTTATAATTTATAACAGGGTTGTGGAGTCGGGGAAAAAATACCCGACTCCGACTCCGACTCCGACTCCGGTAAATATTTACAAGTCGACTCCGACTCCGACTCCGACTCCTACAGAAGTAACGAAAATTTGTTAGAATAGCTGCAAATAATAGCGAAAATTTGTTGTTTCTTGCTCAGGTTAGATTAAAAATTTCATCACCATTCAAATTCAACAGAAATATAATTACATCTGAAGTGTTCTTTCTCATTTCGCTCTATCGCAAAATAAAATTTAAAACAATATAGAGAGAAAGGAACAAAGTGTCAGAGGATTGCAAACTATGTATTAACGTTAATACATATTTCAGTAGAACATCATCTATTATATATAAAAATGTTAATTCCCTGCGCAATATTTTTCTATTTCTTTCTATTTTATTGTAACGTTTTCTCATTTCTGTTATAGTTTTTATATACATTCATATACAACAAAATAATTCCTACGCATGCATGAAGTTATAAAACGAATTAGTGTTTATTTTTGTTTTTTGGAGTCGGAGTCGGCTCAATTTTGTCCGATCCGACTCCGACTCCGACTCCTGCAAAAATCGATTAAAACTTGACAAACTCCCGACTCCGACTCCCGACTCCGACTCCGACTCCACAACCCTGATTTATAATTTATAATTTATAATTTATAATTTATAATTTATAATTTATAATTTATAATTTATAATTTATAATTTATAATTTATAATTTATAATTTATAATTTATAATTTATAATTTATAATTTATAATTTATAATTTATAATTTATAATTTATAATTTATAATTTATAATTTATAATTTATAATTTATAATTTATAATTTATAATTTATAATTTATAATTTATAATTTATAATTTATAATTTATAATTTATAATTTATAATTTATAATTTATAATTTATAATTTATAATTTATAATTTATAATTTATAATTTATAATTTATAATTTATAATTTATAATTTATAATTTATAATTTATAATTTATAATTTATAATTTATAATTTATAATTTATAATTTATAATTTATAATTTATAATTTATAATTTATAATTTATAATTTATAATTTATAATTTATAATTTATAATTTATAATTTATAATTTATAATTTATAATTTATAATTTATAATTTATAATTTATAATTTATAATTTATAATTTATAATTTATAATTTATAATTTATAATTTATAATTTATAATTTATAATTTATAATTTATAATTTATAATTTATAATTTATAATTTATAATTTATAATTTATAATTTATAATTTATAATTTATAATTTATAATTTATAATTTATAATTTATAATTTATAATTTATAATTTATAATTTATAATTTATAATTTATAATTTATAATTTATAATTTATAATTTATAATTTATAATTTATAATTTATAATTTATAATTTATAATTTATAATTTATAATTTATAATTTATAATTTATAATTTATAATTTATAATTTATAATTTATAATTTATAATTTATAATTTATAATTTATAATTTATAATTTATAATTTATAATTTATAATTTATAATTTATAATTTATAATTTATAATTTATAATTTATAATTTATAATTTATAATTTATAATTTATAATTTATAATTTATAATTTATAATTTATAATTTATAATTTATAATTTATAATTTATAATTTATAATTTATAATTTATAATTTATAATTTATAATTTATAATTTATAATTTATAATTTATAATTTATAATTTATAATTTATAATTTATAATTTATAATTTATAATTTATAATTTATAATTTATAATTTATAATTTATAATTTATAATTTATAATTTATAATTTATAATTTATAATTTATAATTTATAATTTATAATTTATAATTTATAATTTATAATTTATAATTTATAATTTATAATTTATAATTTATAATTTATAATTTATAATTTATAATTTATAATTTATAATTTATAATTTATAATTTATAATTTATAATTTATAATTTATAATTTATAATTTATAATTTATAATTTATAATTTATAATTTATAATTTATAATTTATAATTTATAATTTATAATTTATAATTTATAATTTATAATTTATAATTTATAATTTATAATTTATAATTTATAATTTATAATTTATAATTTATAATTTATAATTTATAATTTATAATTTATAATTTATAATTTATAATTTATAATTTATAATTTATAATTTATAATTTATAATTTATAATTTATAATTTATAATTTGAAATTGGAACGGACCGGTAAAATGCACTACTTCTGTTTATATGTTTAATACAGGTAGTATTTATGTAACGAATTTGGTAGATTTTATTTTAACAACATTTAGTAACTTAGCAGGTCATTAAATACAGTAAATAAAAAAAAACACGAATTACTTCATAATTTAAATAAAATAATTAGAATAATTTAAAATTCAAAATGAAAATTTTCACGACATACATACATATAACTTCATCTCTTTTTCAGTCGCCTTCACTAAATTAAAATATTTTCCCCAGACCTTCTTTAATTTTACGTGAATTCATTATGACAACAAACCAAAAAAATGTCAAGAATAAAATGTAAATAATTTCCATCGCCGACAGAATAAAATATTTAAATTAAATTTGTAAAGGGATTCTTTGCAAACATAATTGTATTCGCTTCTCCTTTATGTAATACAAATACGTTCATATACACAATAATAGTTGTTATTGTAAAGAAAAGAAAACTAAAAAGATTATTACGTACATTTTTCGAAAAATACATTATTTAAATACAAAAAAAAAAATTATTAAAATGATTTGAATAAAATTTCATCCATAATTTAATTTTTTGTATTTTTCATTTTTTTTATGTTCAAATTAAAATAAAATTAAAATTAAATATAAATGTGAAATAAAAATGAATATTTCATAACTACAATGTGTATCAAGAGTGTTACAGCACACAAAAAAATAGTTTTTGAATAAGCAACATTTTTTGTTGAATGTAAAAGAGAAAAGTGGTCAGTCGGAAATAATCTCGTGCTGCAATAAAGTTGATGGTCTTAATTTATCTATAATTGAAGAGAGATACCTTTTTTAAATTTATGGTATATTTATCAAATCATTAATCATCCATCCATGTATGAATTTAATGCTCATAAACAGATTAGTACATACTTAAAACTGTTACATTTTTTGTCTATAACATGTGTGTGTGTGTGTATGTGCATGTTAAAATATTAATAAAATGAGATTATGTACTGTATACATTTTAAAATTGTTTTTTGGTGCAAATACTTTTCTCAACTGTTTTTTGTTAACGTTCTGTACTACTTTGGTACATACACAAAAACTACGATGTATTACCAAAAGAATTAAACGAACCAAGAGAAGAATACAAAAAAAAAAGCTTTATGTAAGTTAGACAAAAAGCTTCATTTGTTCCATATGTTATCTTTGACAAAAATAACTAAAACAAGAAATTCATTTTGTTTTGGGTTAGTTTTTTTGGAAGCTATAGCATGTATGTTGCACTACACAAATATACAAACATATATTATGAAAAATAGAAAAGCTTAAAAAAAATAATTGCAAATAAAACACTTTTGAGGACTGAAAAAGCGTTCAAAAAAAAATTGTAGCTTAAAAATCACTTTGTGGTCTAAAGCATTATAGTGCTTTTTGCACGAACGATATATTATCATTTTCAATTGTTGATTTATTTTTTGTTTTGTTTTTGAGTATGCGATATCTTTGATAACGAAATTTGTTTGTTTTTTTTACTATGTAATAAATTGTTAAGACAAATATTTTTCGTTATACAATATACACAAAATAAAGTCGAATATTTTTCTATTTTCTGGCACATGTATATACCAACATTATTGTATGTTCAGCTACTCCTACACAAATATAAAAATGAATGTGTAGCGCATCTTAAACGTTTCCTTTATTATTGTTTATTTTAATTTTAATAAAAAAATAGAAGAACACAATCTAGACTTATATAGATAATTTACACGCTTAATATTACTTTCAACATAAATTTGTGAACGTGGGTTGAACAAATAACTCATAATTTTGTAATTTTTTGAGAGGCATGTGCGAAAATTCAATGAAGACGTTCTTAAAAATTTAAAGGTACTTGTTATACAAGTGACAGTGAATATTTTACTCATAACTTGAAATTAATTATTAAACGTTTTCAATGAATTTAACTGCGATTAAAATTCGAGTCCGTTGCCATATAGTTGGAGTTAATTGAAAAATGTATTGATCCACTAGCTTACTTAATTAGCAGCTCCCTTCGTTCTCAAAATCGAGAAAATGGGACTTTGACGGATGAAAGGTAGCTGATATATTCGAAAGAAGTTAAGTACGTGACATTCGTCCCTTTTTTATTAAAATCGTTTATTTTTATGTTTACTGAACAAAACTATATCGTATTTAATTATTCATTCACCAGCACTTTTAAATGTACATTTATGTAGTTATGGGTTTCAGCTAAGGTTCTCTTTTGCAGTCGCGACAGAACTATAACTTAAGAAAATATAACAATTTAGTTTGAAGTATAATTTTTATTTGTGTCACAAATGAGTAATTCATTCATTTGTGTAATAATGAGCCCTTCTTCTATGGTTAGTATTGTTTATATATTAAAGCGTTTCCTGTGATAACAGTGAAACGCTGTATATTTTATTTAGTTAACACCGGTTATATCTTAAACATAAGTAATATAATATTTTGCTTAATCTTAATATTTACAATTTTTTTTTTTTATAATTAATGCTCTATTAGAGACTCTAATTATGATCAAATTATATAATATTCAATAAATGTCTTTACTTTAAAATTTTTGTGTTTTAAAAATCAATGCATTAACTTAATTAAATTTTGGTTAAAAAAGATAAAAAATACCAAAACCATTTCTTACTGAAATGAGTCCTATGGTGATTATGAAGTATCATTGGTATTACTCGCTTCAGTGTCCGTAATCCTTTGATACTTCCACCATAGGCTCATCATTTCTTATGGCAATTATTTAATGTTACCATTAGGGATGGCGGGTGTCTTGCAGTCTATGTAGGTGGTTGACGCAACCACCAATATTTATTTCGATTTCGCGCATTCTTGTCTTGGTCTATAATTATATTTGAAAATTTAAATCTATTATGTAAAAAATACTCATCTCGTTGTCCGAAAATATTTTCATCAATCCTTTTTGATTTTGTCGTCTTTCTAGATGGTATATTGCTAGATATCTGCTTGTAGCGTCTTCTATATATCCAATTTTATCCAGATAGGTGAATGTCTCAGGTCCAGGATTATTTTCTCGTTCACAGCTTATTTTATTTATGCTATCTTCGGTATAGTAAGGGGCAAATATTAAAGAATTTTCTGTGTTGTTAGTTGCATTTTTAATATGATTCCTTATCAGTTTTAATATATGGAGGTTAATTCGATCTTTTCCAAATTTATTATATTGTATTTGATTTGAAATGTATTTTTTGTATCGTGGTGTGGCCGAACGAAATTCTCCGTGATAATATTTTAAACATTTTCTTTCAAATATTCTCAAACGTTCCATTGTGTTTGGACTGACGTTCAGAATAATCTGTCAAGGTTGGTTTCAAGGTATTTCACTGATGGCTTTTGCACACAGGTCGTACCAGCTATGTCGATTTGGAATTTTTTCTAATTATGTTGTGTATCAGACGTTGATAGCTGGTAAGGTTTTCTGAATAGTATTGTTTCACATTTTGTTGAATTCACTTTTATTCGCCATGTATGCAAATAATCCACAGTGAAATTAACAGCTTTTTGTATATTTTTTGTAATATTTATTATTTTTTTGTTAGTTCCATATATTACCAAGTCGTCAGCATACGCGATAGTTTGTATTTCATATGAGTTCAATTTTTTTCATGTTCTATTAATAATTTAGTATATAGGCTAAACTGGTGCGGTTATTGAACCTTGTTGCAATCCGTTATATATGTATATTAAATTCATTATTTGATAATTCTGGTCCATTAGTTGTTCTAAATTTTCTTTTGTATAATAATTCATTTAATAATTGTAATGTGTTTTGATTAAATTTCATTTCATATAATTTATAAATTAGACCGTCTAACCATACCGATTCAAAAGCCTTCTCCATATCAATTAGGATCGTACCAGTACAATTTTTTTGGTTCAAATTTCTACACACATCAGATGTTAATTTTGTAATTGCGTGGATGGTGGAATGATTGTGTCTGAATCCAAATTGATTGTCTGGTAATATATGATTGTCACTAATATGATCTTGGATTTTATTATGAATTATGATTTCGTAAATTTTTCCAAGGTACGAGAGAAGGCTTATTGGTCTATAATTTATTGGATTAACCGGAATTTTTCCTTTTTTATGTATTGGGTATATTTTTTGCGGTTTTCCAAATTTTTGGAAATGTCCTATTATTTAAGCAATGGTTTATTAAACAACAAATTTCTTTTATTAATATTTCGGGTAAATGTTTTAGTGCAACACATGGTAATTTATCTAATCCGAATGATTTTTTTGTGTTTAAACATTTTATTATTGATTTTAATTGTTCTATTGTTATAAAGTAATTATTATTATTATTTTGTGGATTTATTGCTGTATTATTGTTATTATTAAACTGTGTTATTGTTATGTGATTATTATTATTATATTCAAATTGTAATTTAAGTGGTTCTATTTGTTGTTGTATTATATTTTCATGTTCAGGTTTTCCTAACTCTGGATTTGGTATTGTTGTTTTTTCTATATAATTTCCCAATATTTTTAGATTGTATTGTTGATTATAGCTATTATATTTGTTGCCTATATTTTCAATCTCATTCCAATTTATATTTAAATTTTGCATATTTATAATTTCATTTTCATCCAATTCTAATTGTTTTATATTATGTGTTGTATTCACTACATTTATTCTTTTTATTTGTTGGAACATTTTTGGTCCTGGCTTTATTTTTCTTAAATATTCGGTCCATTTTTTGTTTACTTCGATTTTAACATTTTCATTTATTAATTCATTTATTCGTTTTATATCAACTTTTATTATTATTATTTGTTGTTGTGTCAATTTTCCATTTCTTCTACCTCTTTTTAATAATGTTATTTTTTGTGATTTTAATTTATATAATTTATTTATTGTATTATTAATATAACACTCCATATTATTATATCTAATTATTTTAGGTACTGTTTCTTTTATATTTTTATTTATTAAATTTGTAATTGTATTTATATGATTTTCTATTTCTATATTTGTTATTTTTTTGTCATCTGGTATTATTTGTTTTATTTTATTATCTTTTAATTGTTTGTGATATAATTTTTCTAATTTGTTTTTCCATATGGGCCAATCTGCTTTTTTAAAATTAAACTTCACTGATTCTACATTAATTGTGTCTAATTTGAAAATATGGTTATTATTATTATATTTGTTACAGATTATTTCAATAGCTTTATGATCGCTATCATATGTATGCGCCGGAATTTCTCCTCTACTATTTGTTCGATTATTTAATCTCATATGAAATATTGCAAAATCTAATATATTATTTGTTCTTATAAATGTTGGGCTATCCGGTATATAGTATTTAGCTTTATATTCTATGTCCTTGTTTTCCATCCATTTATTTAGTTTGACTCCTCTTATGTTGTTCATGTTATTTCCCCATTTTGTGTGGCTTGCATTAAAATCGCCCGCAATTATATAATAATTGTTTGGATTTGCTAAGTCAAGTCTGGTAAATATTTCTTCCCATTCTGTTTGAAAATGAGACTCAGTTACTGTATGATTGCAGCTGGAACAATATATAGCTATAATATATAAATTTTGATTGTGTGATGTTAATTTAATTTTTATTGTTGTATATTCAATTCCCGATCTATTGTTTGTTGTATTTATATTGATGTGTTGATAATTGTATATATTTTTTATTATTATTGCCGTTCCACCAGCTCTTGTTCCATGTGTCCGATCTTCTCTTATTACATCATAATCTCTGAATGTTATATTATGTTTATTATTTAATTTTATTTCACTTAATAATATTATATCTGGATTATTTTTGTTTATAAAATTTAAAAGATTTAATCTACGTTGCGTACTTATTATTGAATTTACGTTAATCGCTATTATTTTTAATTTATTATTATCCCCGTCCATTTAAACTAATTGTTGTATTAATTTTAATAATGTCGATATTTGTTCACCCTGTTGTGATACTACTTGTGCAATTTGATCGATTTTAATTGTTAATTGTTGAATTGTTTTTGCATTTTCTGTATTATTGATTCCTATTGATGTTGTTGTCTTTTGTTGTTGTTTTCCTCCTTTTAGCATCTCCGCAAAAGACCCATTTTCAGCATTTATATATGTTGTTTTTGTGATTCGTATCTGTGTTGGCATATGTTTTTGTGTTCTTTTTTCACCAATTTTTTCTTTTAATCTATCCAAAGTTGCTTGATAGATTGGGCAACCTTTATACGAAGCTGGATGTCCTTTTGCATTACAATTTGTACAATAAACATTTTCTTTATTTATTTCTTCTTTAATTGTACAGTTACCTAGTTCATGTGGATTTTCGCATTTTACGCATCTGTATTTTAAATTACAATTTGCTGCCGCATGTCCAAATCTTTGACACTTATAACATTGCATTATTACGTCTTGTTTGTTCAATTGTTCCCAACTTACGGTTTGATAATTTAAAGTTTTTATGTTATATATTAGGCTCATATTTGTTTCGGGTGCACATTGTATTATATATAATGGTAATTTTTTGTCTTTATTTATAGAATTTTTAGTTTTTAATTATGTCACATTTATAACGGTTATATTATGTTCCATTATTGCTGTTTTAATGTCATCTAAATTTTCTTCTTCATGTAAACCTTTTAATACGATAGATTTCGGTTTTTTCGGTTTTTCATTTTTTGGTGTGTAAGCAAAAAATGGTGTATATACCTCTTTAAGTACGTCTTTCGCCTTCTTATAATTGTCTATTGTCGTAATTTGTAGTGTATGTTTATTTTTGTTTACTCGTTCAATTTTGAAGTCTTCTATATTTGATCCTTTGATCATTTTTATAGTATCGTTTATTTCTTGGTTATGTATATGGATTGGTGGTGGTCGTATATTTTTGTTTGTCACTGTCATTGTTGTCTCTGTATTCTTATTTGTTTGTACTGTAACAGTTTGTTTTGGTTCTGATATTTGTTGTTGTATATTTTGTACCACTTTTATAGTTGTTTTCGTAGGATTTCTGTTTTTATGTTTTACATTTTTTTTTACCGTTTCAAATGGATTACTTTCGTCCGCCATTTCGATTTCATCCCCATTCTGTATATCCAATGTGTTGAATCGATTTGATGTTTCAATACTATCTACCGTCAATAATGTTTCTTTTACTTGTTGCTGTTGTTGTTCTGCCATTTTATTTTGTTGTTGTTGCATTAATTCCATCATTTGCGCCGTTTTTGTCTTCTAGGTCTCCATTTCTGTTTCCATGCCTGTTAACTGTTTTTTTAGCCCATTGTTCTCAACAACAAGTTTCGTTATTTCTTTTTCTGCAACTGTGTTTGTTAGTGATAATCTGTTTCTCGGTTGACTTATCACATTCCCGGTATTTATCTTTTATTGTGATCTAGTTCTGGTGTCCATATTTGCTACCTCCTCTGGGCTGGTTGATTGCCCGTTATTATCTTTCATCTCGTTGTTTGATGTTTCAACTATTTTCACTTTTGTTGGTTCTATTTCATCACCGCTATGTGCACGTTTTATCGATGCCCCACCATGGTTTGTGGCCTTGCTCGGCTCAATCTTTGCACTTTCATCAGCCACTTTGTCAATATTTTGTTGATCTATTTTTTCATTAGGCACTTTCATAACACTATTCACTGTTTTGTGTATATTTTTTTTTGACGTAATAACGTTTTACACCGCATGTTCAGAAAACTTACCCGAAATTTAGCCTTTGGTCGGGGGTAATTACTCATCAACTATAAGCATTACCTTTAATTTAAAGATATGGTTGCTTAGATTGGTCCTTCGGCTTTATGTGTCATGCATAATATTATTGAAATGACGTCATTCGGCGGCATAGGAACCCGTCCCACGAACCTCTGATTTCGACCGATTTAAATGCTTCAACCAGTGTAGCGAGAGAACGGCTCATCCGATCAAAGATCCGGTGGTGTCAATTTTTGCGTAAAAAACCAATGGTGGCTAATTAATTTTAAATTAAATTAATTAATCCCCATATAAATTTTAATTAAAAATTCAAACTAGAAAATAGCGATTGTAGTTTAACCCTTGGTCGTGTGCAATTACTCATCAACTATAAGTACTACCTTTAATTTAAAGATATGATTGCTTAGATTGGTCCTTCGGGTTTATGTGTCATGCATAATATTATCGCTTTGACGTCATCGGGCGGCACAGGAACCCGCGCCGCGAACCTCTGATTTCGGCCGATTTAAATGCTTCAACCAGTGTAGCGAGAGAACGGCTCATCCGATCGGAGATCCAATGGTGTCAAATTTTGCGTAAAAAATCAGTGGTAGCTAATTAATTTTAAATTCAATTAATTAATCTCCACATAAATTTTAATTAAAAATTCAAACTACAAAATAGGGATTTATAGAGATTGAGGGCACTATAGCAAGAGAATGCCTCATCAGCTCAGAGCAATTCGATTATTAATTTGTGCTTAGTAATAGTGTGGCAGATAATTTATTTTAAATTAAAATAGTTAATCTCCACATTAATTTTAATTAAAATTACAAAGTACAAAACAGCGATTTACAACCAACCGTGCGTAAAGAAACTGTTAACTAAAATAATTAATTTTCACATAAATTTTAATTAAAATTTAGATTTACAAAGTGGCGATTTACAATGCTTTGACCATCACACTAGCCTCGATGACTTTGGGAGGCACTAGTCTGCGGAACTCACATTCATCAGGCACATCTCCGCTGAGACCCTGCGCTTCATATCGTACTTCTCATACCATCGCCCAGTACTTAATCGTTTGCAAACAATCACGCTACTCTCATTTCATGATGCTAATAATAAAGAAATTTATTTTAACAAACCCATACATCGTGCAATTTCTCGCACCTCTTATAAACGTTATCACGGAAAACATCTACGGCCGTGCAGAAGACACAGCCTACCCCGAATTTTTTTTTTATTGTTTTTACTCGAATTTACGATAAAAAATGTTTTTTTGTTTTTGTTTTTAAAAATATACTAAAAGTTTTACTAACCTCTTAATATTCTTACCAAAATTTTTTATAGGTGGCATTTGATTTCAATTCACTAAATGCTTCACGTTCTTTTTGCTAGGCTAACCGTTATAAATAATTATCCGGTTCACTAAAACAATTTTTTTTTTCAAATATTCATATAATATATGATCAACAGCACGTAACGTTTGTGTGTATCACTATTTTTGTCAATTACTGTATTTTCACAAAATCACTTATAACTATAAAACTATTTAAGATGTAAAGTTATGCATCACATTACTAATTTATATATACACTACCCTAACGTATGCCATCACCAGAATCACTATATTCTAAAAATATTTTGTATACCCGTTATACCCGTTATTTGTGTACCGCTTACCCGTTGTTTTATACCGTGTTATACCCGTTATTTGTGTACCGCTACATACACGAAAGTTTGTGCATGTGGTATCACTCACTTAAATCACTATTTATTAAATCTAAACTATATTTAAACCATAACCACTTAATTATTAAATTATATCACTATTAATTTATTCACTATTAATTATTAATTATAAGTTACATTACCGAATAAAATTAAATATTTTGTATACAACAAAAATATTTAATTACGGTTAATGTCGCACCACTTTTATTATTTTATTTTATTTTATTTTTTTTATGAGCACATTTTTTATTTTGTTGTTCATCGTACGACGATCGATCACAGAATAGAATCAACAGTATGTATGTATGTGTACGTCACTTTCAGCACAGAGCCAGGACATACATACATACATATATCAGGAAGAAGTTGAAACATTCTAGTTGCGGAAGTAACATAATGTTTTAAATTAGTGGCACGAGTTCTCCAATTTAGATTAATTTAAAAATGCACTGCAAGATGATTAAATGAGCTGATTAATTCAGTATTCAAACAATCGGTATGACAATTAGTGGGAGCACATTTCAGAAGCGCTATCATATTTAATTTGGTTGTTATTAGGTGCAGTTTTAATTCCAGAACTTTATGTTTCAAATTATATTTTAGTCAGTTCTCTCTCAATCTTCATTGAGGTAATATCTTTATACATTGAGTTTATTCTACGTAACAATGTCCATTTATTGTAAGTAAAATCTTTATTAATATATAATTGTTCGTTGATTTATAAGTTAACAAATTAATAAATAAGTGAATATAATAAAACTAACATAACCCGAGTGAAACTAAAGGTCGCAGTGTTATCGTTCATAAATCAAAAACAAAGAACATACGATGAAGCAAGTTTACATCAAATGATTAGATAAAATCAATGCATGGTTAACTCTCTACAACATAACAGTAATATGGCTGCCTCAACATCAGCTAATATAACAAAAAATAATACATTCAACAATTTGGTCGATAATGATGGTAACGGTATTGAGTTTGATCTTGATTCTGAAGTCCATTCAAAAAATAAAAATAATAAAGTTAATATAACGCCTATAATAGTTAATACAAAACATTACTGAAAACAAATTGAGGGAAAATCTCAAAGAAATTAACATTAATGATACAAATTTCACTTCAAAATCAGTTGGATTAGAACAATCTACGTACAGAACAAACGGATACGAATATTGAACATTTTACGTACCATTCTCCATCAAAATTTTTTTTAAAGTAATAAACGGTCTGCCTAAAAATATTCATACGGATGAGATTAAACAAATACTCTCTGACAATGGATACTCTAATAAAGACATAAATAGTGATGATATCATCGAATTAACTGATCTTAATCCTAAAGAAGATTCGATGCAAAATGATCTTTATATCTAATAAAATTGAATGCAAATACATAACATTAAATTCAAGATTATACAAAAAAATAAAAAGTCTCAGCCATATAATTGTATCGTTTCAGATACATACTCCTAGGAAAGATTTCTCCAACGCAATGTCGCAGATGCAGTATGTATGGACATGGGACTTCCTACTGCTATAAAATATTAAGATGTCTCAAATATGGTAAACCTCATGATACGTTACATTGTAAAGTTTTGGTCGTTTCTGCATCGTCCCCTGCGGTATGTAAGATTGCTTTTCTCTGCGTTTCGAAAAGGGCTTTAATTTTGAGACGACGGAAGTGCCCTTCGAGGCTAAAATAGCATATTTAGAAGCGAGAAATATCGCCACCAAAATTCTAGCCTAAACGTTGCATTAGGTTTAATGAGAAAAACAGGAAAAACCCTTGATTTCAATCATTTATAGCAATTATTCGAAAGGTACTAAATCGCAGTAGAAGTGAGGAGAAAAATAAATTTTGTGTAAAATTGTGGAATTTACAGAGTTTAAAGAATTTCTAGATATGTATATTGAAATTTATAAAGTTCATCGATTTTATAAAATTTGCAGAATTCAAGGAATTTATAGTATGTAATTATAAAAATTGGGGAATTTTAGGAAAAAAAAATAGAAAAACATTTTAAGTTAGCAAAATTTATAGAATTCTGTCAGTTAAAACAATTTATAGAACTTATAGAATCTACCAAATTTAAAGAATTTAAAAAATTCATAAAATTTTTTTAATCTATAAAGTTTTATAAATTATTTTATAAACTTACTGCATTTTTCACCTGTTGCAACCGGAAAGAGCATACCTGGGGAGTCCTATAACAGCGCATAAACTGGAAAGGTATTACTGACAGCCTCACTTGTAATGATGCAAAATAATTATGGCCAAAAATAGACTTGGGGCAAATCAGAACATTGAGCTCTCGTGAATTAAGAACGGTTGTAGAAATGCACAAGCCAAACTGCCCCTTTTGGAGAGAATGCAAGAAGGCTGGGGTTTAGAGGCAAATGACTTCTGTAGAAGCTATTTGGACGAGGAGGAGGAAGGAACTATGGTTCACTTCCTCTGCTCATGCCCGGCATTAGCACGCAGAAGTTCCAAGTAGCAGCATAAATACATAGGTAAGCTCAAGATGGACAACCTTCCGGATCTCGAAAACAGTCAAATGCGTGATATTCTACCCTATCGAAATAGCTCCAAATTGTTCCAGTAAGGGTGAAGGGAATACACTATGTGCCATTAAAATTAACCTAGCCCAACCTACCGAATTTTTAGTCTTTATAGAATTCATAGAAATAATAAAATTTATAGGATTTACAGAATTTATCCGATTTATAGAATTCAAATTATTTATTGAATTTGTGAAATTTATAAAAATTAAAGAATTTTTAGAAATATAGTATACAAATTTATTGAATTTATAAAAATTATGAAATTTTTAAAATAAGTCAAATTTGATTTTGTAGAATTTATAGAACCCATTGAATCTATAAAAAATAAAGAATATTTAAAATTTATAGAATTGGTCGAAATTTTGTAATTTAGAAAATTGATGGAATTTATAAAATATTTATTGTTTATAGAATTTATAGGTTTTATAAAATATAATTACAGATTTTGAAGAAATTACAACTTAGTGAATTTTAAAACTTTATTCCTAGAATTTATAGAATTATTCGAAGAATTTATTAAATTTATAAAATTTATTGAAATTAGTTATTGAATTGTGAAATTTAAAGAATTTATAAAATTTGGAGAATTTATTGGATTTTTAACCCTTAAGGGACACACTATCAAAAAGTTACGTAAGAGACACACTGGGTGATTTTTACCCAGCGATAATTTGAAAGCTTATATCTCGTGATCAAATTGATCAAATTCAATCAATTTTTTTTCAATTAATAGAAAAGTTTTTCAAGAACATAAAAACATAATTTTGTTGCAAAAAATTAAATTGGTGCAAAAATATTCACAAAAAACTAACGGAACTTTTTTTAAAAATCTTCTTTTTTTTAAATGGTTATATTTTTAACAAAAATTAATATTTTGACACTCTGTAGGTGACCGATGAAAAGCTAAAGAGTTGAACCTTAAGGTGGTACTATGGGTTTTTCCATCCATTGCAAAAACTATATTTTTTTTGCAAATCGAAAATAGGAGTTTTTTGAAAACAGCAAAATAGAGGTAAAATCTAAAAGTTGGGTATTTTGCGTGAAAAAAAAACGTTTTTGGAATTAATAATCGATATCCCCCCTTAGGCCAGACACAGTGCGCTTATAGAAGCCGAGCAGTGAGCGTCATAAAAAAAGGTACGGGTAAAAATTACACAGTGTGTCTCTAACGTCAGAAAAACATGTTCATTTCAAAAATCCTTTTTTGTTAAATATCGTGTGTTTGTGTTAAACATGAGTATAATTTTTGTCTATTTGAACTAAAATATGTATATACAGAGGAACCTCACTATAACGAACATCGATGGGACCAAAAAAGTTGCCCATTGAAGTGAGGTGTCCCTTGAACTGAGGATTTGTTGTTGGGATTCTATTTCTTATCCGATTCATGAAATTCAGCATTCCCAATGGGATTGGGATTCTTTTGCATAAAGTTCTGAAATATGGCCAGTTCGGAAGAAATTTGGTCATTTCTTATCCGATCTTGATGAAATTCTTAAATGAATAAAGTTCTGGAATATGGCCAAATAGGATGGAACTTGACCATTTCTTATGCGTTCTTGATGAAATTCAGCATTTTGTTGATGCTGACGATGGAAATGGGATTCCAAAATGATCTTTAGATGAAGTTCTGGAATATGGCCAATTAAAATGGAACTTGGCTATTTCTTATCCGATCTTGATAAAATTTCGCATGTACGATGGGAATGGGATTCTAAAAAGATTTTCTTAGCTGATTTTGATGAAATTCAGCATATGATAAGGGATTTCAAAACGAGCTTTAGACGAAGTTCTGGAATATGGCCAATTAGGAAAGAACTTGGCAATTTCTTATCCGATTCGTAAAAAATTCGGGAAGTAGGATGGAAATAGGACTCTAAAATTATTTGTAAATGAAGTTCTTGGATATGGCCGACTAGGAAGGAACTTAATATGATTTTATGTATATAGAACCCCATTTCCATAGTACATGCTGAATTACATCAAAACTGGATCAAAAAAGGCCAAGTGCCTTCCAAATTGATCATATTCCAGCACTTCGTTTAAAACTCGTTAGAGAATTTCCATTTCAGTTCCTTCATAATAGGCCATATTCCAGAACTTTACCTAAAAATCATTTTATAATCCCATTTCCATCGAACATGCTGAATTTCATCAAAATCGGACTAGAAATAGCCAAGTTCCTTCCTAATAGGCCATATTCCAGAACTTCACCTGAAAATCATTTGAGAGTCCCATTTGAGAATCCCATTTCCATCGCACATGCTGAATTTCATCAAGATTGGATAAGAAATGGCCAAGTTTCATCCTAACTGGCCATATTCCAGAACTTCATCTAAAACTCGTTTGAGGATCCCATTTTCATCGCACATGCTGGATTTTATCAAAATCGGATAAGAAATGGCCAAGTTCCATTCTAAATGGCCGTATTCCAGAATTTTATCTGAAACTCATTTGAGAATTTCATCAAAATCGGATAAGAAATGGCCAAATTTCTTCCTAACTGGCCATATTCCAGAACTTTATCCAAAAGAATCCCAATCCCATTGGGAATGCTGAATTTCATTAAAATCGGATATGAAATAAAATCCCGACCACAAATCCTCAGTTCAAGGGACATCTCACTTCAATGGACAACTTTTTGGTCCGGTCGATGTCCATTGTAGTGAGGTTTCTTTGTATATACATATTTTAGTTCAAATAGACAAAAATTATATAAGTTTAACACAAACACACAATATTTAACAAAAAGATTTTTTTAAATGAGACGTTTTTCAAACGTAAGAGACACACTGGGTGATTTTTATCAATAGCTGTTTTTACGACGTTCATTGCTCAGCTTCTATAAACGCACTGTATCTGTCCTAAGGGGAGATATTAGTGGACATTTCAAACTTCCCTAATCCACTGGCCCGATGGTCCAAGGACCACGCGTTTTAAAATGGCGCGCGTTAATAAAAAAGACCTGGGTTAATTTAACCCAGTGTGTCTCTTAAGGGTTAAGATTTATAGAATTTATCAAATTAACGCAATTTTTAAGAACTAAAGAATTTATGAGATTTGTAGAATTTAAAGCACTTACTGAAGTTTTAAACTTTATTCATAGAATTTATAGAAATTATACAATTTAGAGGATTTATAGAATTTAATGAATTTATAGAATTGTTAAAGTTAATAGGATTTATCAAAATTTTTAAGTAAAATTTGACTTTGTAGAATTTATAAAACAGATAATATTTGATATGATTAATAGAACTCAAAGAAACTACAAAATTTAAAGAATTTATATTCTTCATAAAATTTATAGAATTTATAAATTTGATAGAATTTGTAGAATTTATAAAATTAATAGAATTTATAATTAATAGAATTTATTATTTGTAGAATTTATCAAATTTAGAGAATTTATAGGTTTTATATGATAGAATTCAAGAAACTTATCGGATTTCTAAACTTTATAGAATTTGTAGAATTTACTGTAGGATTAATATAATTTATAGCGTTTAGATAATTTTTATATTTAAAAAAATTATTTAATTATTATAAATTCTAAAAACTTTACAAATTCTATAAAATTTTTAATTCTTAAAATTGTGTAAGTCACTACGTTTTAGTATCGTTAAAACATATGAGCATTAATAAAAAAATTGTTGTTTTTTGGAAAATTTTAATTTTTAATTAGAGATTATTTATTTTTAAAAAAAGTCACTTTCGGAATTGATTTCAGAATTCCGGAATTGAGAACATTTAAATTCGAAAATTCCGGAATTTCTTTTTGGTCAAAAATTTGATGCCCTAATTTAGGAAACATGACTAAAAGATGATGCATCACTTTTTGACCCGGAATTTAAAGTGTACAATTTAAATAGAACATCGGGTGGCTATGGTGGTGTTGCTTTTATAATTAAACGAAATATTCAACACAGTTTACTACTCACTTTAAATATACACGCTATAGAGGGAACTTAATACAATTCGTTGTAAAATAGAACTCATAACCGCTTGTTTTAAAGGAGGGACCACCAATATATTTCTTTAAAAATTTAAATTAGATATACAATACCTTACATAATTCGAATTACTACAGAAACAATAGAGCCGGTACAATCGTATACAACGAAATGTTGAATAGTAAATTTATAATTAAATTTCCAAGTTTTCCAACACATTTTAATAAGAAGTAAGAAATTAGAAAATAGAAATTAAAAATATGAAATTAGAAATGAGATAAGAAAATAGAGAAATTAAAAATGAGAAATGAGATAGTGAGTTTAGAAAAAGAAATCAGAAATGGGAAAAGAGAAATTAGAACTGAGAAATAAAAAAGGGTAAACAAAAATTAGAGATCAGGAATAAGAAAAGAGAAAAGAAAGAGTAGGACAGAGAAATGAAAAATATGAAATGAAAACCGAGAACAGAGGCAGAGAAATAAGAACAGAGAAATGAGAACTAGAACAGATAAATCAGAAATGAGGGCAGGGAAATAATAAATCATAAATTAGAAATGAGAACAGAGAAGTGGGAGTGAAAAGCGGATCTTCTTGAGACTATCAAGTTTTGTGCATCTTCTACTTTAAGTCCTCTACTATAATCAATACTTCGGTAATGTCTGAAGGTGCAGAGGGTGTTATTCAGATTCATTGTCGAGTATTGATATTTAAGGTGCTGAAAAACTCAAAAACAGCCGAACCTATGATATTTTCATGTTCAGAATGATTTGTTATATGATTTGATTTTTGACATTCGTCGAGTTGAGAATAAGTTGAGGTCATCAATGTTATATTAGTCAACCTGTAAAAGATCAGAAATAAATAATTGGCCTGCATTGAGAGTACGTGAATATTTTCGATATAACATTAAACGGATGCACACACATTTCAGTTTTTTTTTTTACTTTGATAATGAATTAAAGTTAATCGTCTGTCTAATTTTATTAACGTATTTAATACTGGAAAATAGAAACCTGTATTTGACATAAATTGACCAGAAAAGTGGATTAGATAATAAAGCTTTTGTTTATATTTCCTTTCTATATATATGTGGTCGGTCGATTGCCTTCTTCGTCAAACATAAAGTTTTGTGATCAAAATTAATAAACAAAACATGTTGACCAGCTTAGTATGTGTGCAGTACGTATACATAACTATGTATCTAATCTGTAACCATTGTCTCAGATCAATAAAAGGATGTATTTAATGACTTTGTTTTCTTTTTCTTGCTCTAATACAATTTTATTGAGTTCGTACATTAACATGGTAACAAGATAATCCGAGAATGGAATAATTTTAACGAGAGTGTGAGCGAAATTTTTAATCAACTCAATATTTACAACTTATTTTGTGTTGTGCTATATTGGATCGGACTAGCTAGATTAAAATAGATAAAATTAATTTTACTAGTTGTTTTCATATTTGTATGTATGTATATACGAGTATGTATATTGTTTTGTTGTAAATGACCACTTAAACTACGTCCAAATCCCAACTAAAAAATAAATGACTAAATGAACTAAAAATAAAAGGACATAACAAATTGAAATATCCGTTTTATATTTTGTTTATCCATCGGAAATGGTTTTCGTTGTCTTCTTCACACAGTCGCACACATAAACCGAATGGAAATAAATTTTTTCATTTTATATATTTTCCTCCCGTCGTCGTCGTTGTCCGTTTTAGGTTTTTGTATTGTTTTAATTTGGGGTTTCAATGATTCCGACACAACAACAAAAAAAAGTTTTACGTTTAATTTAAATTAATTTATTAAGAGGAAATATACTGAATATAAAATCGTCTTGGAGTCGCGAACTAATTGAAATTTATTTCTATGTTATATATCGTTATACGCATTGTTGGGTTTACCGCATTTTTGTTTTCGTTGTTTTTGAGGTTGATTGATGTTCAACCACTTTTATGGTATCAAATCAAATTCAAATTAGTGACCGTCTTTTTATTCCAGTTTTTTATACTTAGTGTTAGGTAAAATACATGATATCATCATGAACTTATGCGTGTGCTCCTAATCTCTTTAAATTGATATGGCGTAACATAATTAGTGTAAGCTAGATCATCGTATAATGCTCAAAAACGAATTTAAATTCATTGCACTGAACCATAAAATATTAGATGTCTGACAAAAATATTTTAGGGACGATTCAATTATTTTTTGTTTTGTATATGTTTATTTAACAGTGAAAAAATATGTTAAAGGTCGATGTAAGTTGAAAGCTCGACGTGGGCAAAATAAAGATCAACACACCGAAAATATTCTTGGTAAAAAGAATATTTAAATATAAATATAGAAGAAAACTTTACATTATTCAGGTAAATGAAGTTTGATGAAATTAAGTACAAAATAGATCTGCAAAAGCTTTTTGCAGATATCATAAATCAATTGATTGGGAAGCCGATATTTATACCTAACACGTGAATGATGTAATTCTGGTCTTACCCAAAGATATGGTATAATTAAATTTAGATACTTTTGTGTTATTTAATGAAAACATAAAATGCAAAGTACACTGAGAAAAAAACTACTCTAACGAAAAAGATTTTTTAATCATTTTAAATGAATTTTTAGACGCTTTTGCTGAAAAATAGCTTTTCTTTGAGCTTTTCTTACTCGTACATTTAGTTTTAAAACTTTTTGTTTTTACAATTTGACAACAATTTGATGAAACAAAACTTTTAGATAAAAGTTTTCAAATTATTCTAAATGGGTTTTCTGTAGGAGTAGAATTCTAGTTACTGTTTGAAATAAAATACATGTATATTTCGAAGTCACTACCACGATCAGCTGCAAATAAAAAAAACAAATAGAAAATCCTTAAAACATTTCAATTATGTATTCTAGCGTGTAACTTCGAACCTGTAAAATGGATTTTTGTTTCACGTCTGTGGAAGGATGTCAGTGATGATGATATGTTACTGTATTTAAAAAATATATTTGAGATTGAAAAACCTATTTTGGTTCGGATGAGACTTAATGGTTTCCTGATAACAAATTCAACCTGCTGCTGCGGACTCATCATCTTGGCCTCCTGGTATATTAATCAAAGAATTTTTAAATTACCGTCGGCAATAATCGAATCATTTTTTAGTACCTCGGTCGGCTTTAACGATTTAAAGCCAACACTTAATTCAAAGTCAAATTCAATCTCAATCTATTACCAAAATGTTGCTGGTATGGGCACAAAATCAACGCATTTTTTATTATTTCTATCGTCGTCTAGTTATCCTATATATGTTTTATCTGATACTTTTTTGAAACCAGGTGTTTTAAGTTCAGAATTCTTTGATGGTAATTATGTTACTTATAGATGTGAGTATGTGACCGTTCCAGCCTAAAAAGTTAAAAATCTGATGGTGGTGCAGTTCTTGTAGCTGTGCATAATTCAATTATAAATTATGATGTAGTATGTACGAATAATACTGTGAAATATGTTGCTGGGGTTTATAGCTTACACTGTGGAAATATTTATTATTTTGTATCTGAGTGTAGCACACGTCATGACATCATATGTGTAATGGGTGACTTCTATCTTCCGGGTTATAATACAATAATACAAATAATAATATAATACAAATTGTATTGTATTGTATAATACAAATTTTATATTGATACCAACCATGCTGTCTTTAAATTTACTTCAAATTTGCAAAGTTGCTAACTTGAATGGTAGAATTTTGGATATAGTTTGACTGAATGATTCTAATTGTGGATTGGTTACTAAGTCGTTGGAACCTTTTGTTCCTGATAGATTTCATCACAATGGATTGGTTATCAACTTTGAATGCCAGGTGGATTTTATGGAATATATTTGATTTTCCTAAAGGCTTATAACAAACAGGTACCTAAATGCTATAAACGTAAGAATAACCATCCTTCATGGTCTGACAACAATTTGGTTAATTCAAGAAACAAAAGAAATAAGGCACATAAGATTGCCAAAGGTTTTAGTGATAACTTGAATTGTCTTAATTCTTTCCAACAACTACGCCGTGAATTTGATAAAGAGCATCACCGAGACTACAGGAACTATATTTCACGGCTGGAAGATAATTTAATTTCAAACCCAAAACTATTTTGGCCTTTTGTTGATGTCAAAAGAAAATGTTCCGGTTATCCCCAAATGATGTCGTTAAATGGTGTAACTGCCTGTAATGCTGAGGACATATGTGAATTATTTGCTGAATTTTTCCAATCAGTCTATAAAAAGTACAATGATTAAGCTATTAATGTTTCCTTAGGACCTCGTATTTCGCATCATCAAAATTTAATTGGAATACCTTATATTTCAGAGAATGGTGTCAGGCTTGGTATATCCAAGATGAAATCGGGATGTGATTTTGATATTATACTTGCAAAAATATTTAGAGACCTTAATCTCGCTATGATTACCACTATCTCTGAAATTAAAGGCATCTCTGAAGAGTAGTGTATTTCTGTTGATATGGAAGAAGTCATTTATAATCCCCATTTTTAAATCCAGAAAACAGAGTAACATTAAAAATCATCGAGGCGTATCAATATTATCATCGATTCCAAAATTATTTGAGCTAATTATTTCTGATTATTTGTATTTTAATGTTAAAATTAAATCTTCATTAGCACTTCAACAACATGGATTCGTCAGGCTTCGTTCTACCACTAATCTCTTCTAACATCTAAAGTGTTTAGCACCTTTGACTCCAAATGTCAGCTGTATGTGGTTTTCACAGATTTTGCGAAAGCATTCGACTCACCTCAGTTTGAGCAACTTCTTGACAAACTGGATAGATTTGAAGTGAGAAAATTGTTTTTGGGTTGGATTGGATCCTATCTGCGTGATCGGAAGCAAGTAGTTCAAATTAACGGGTTTACATCTAAGACGATTGAAGTTCATTCTGAAGTACCTCAGGGCTCACACCTAGGACCAGTATTATTTACTGTTTTCATCAGTGAAGTTGCTACTTTGTTTCTGTACTGTGACTGTGAATTATATTCAGATGACTTGAAAATATCAAAAACTGTATGTAGCCCGCAACAATGTAATGAAATGCAGAGCGATCTTGATTTGCGTCATAATTGGTCAAATGTGAATAAATTGAAATTAAATTTGGAAAAGTGCAAGATTATGAGCTTCGCAGTTATTCGCCATCAATATCTTATTGGTAGTCACCAGCTGGAATGAGTTATGACATTTAAAGATTTGGGTGTTATCTTGGACCATCAATTGAATCTCCGAGACCATATTAATTTAATAGTGGCTAAGTCTAATTCTCTACTTCGCTTTATTCGTCAAAATCTTTGTATTGTTCCATTGTTCGGTATAATTTGGAGACCGCTGGTTACCATATTTATATCGATAGAATTGAACAAATACAGGAGAAATTTAGTATTACCTATTTTCATAAGTTGAATTGGCCGTTTGATCTGAATCTTCCAATGTGGCTGAATAAAAAGAATTTGCCATCCTACAACGACCGCTGTAAAATTGTTAATTTGGACTCATTGCTTGTAAGTGTAACTGTGTCATCGATGGTGCGTCGTTCCACAGTGTTTCGTAGCAAAATTATATTTAGGAAAGTAGACTGGGGAAAAATTAAAATATTTGGTAGGCGAGAAAGAAAAAAAAAATTAAACTTTTGAGAAAAAAAATAGAAAACAAAAATTTAATAGGGAGAGCTTTTGAGTTTTTGATTGAGACGGGTTCATATACGAGCTCGATATATGTTTTTTTCTTCTTGTGAATAACAGTGTGTCGGGTCCTAATTGTATCTAGGATATATGCCCACATAAGTGAGGAACCAAAAGAATCCCTGTTGTGCGGATGTATTTGCCAAATTCTCAATTTGTTTAAAACAATAATGAAACCAGCTTATTTCTCCAAACGTTATAATCCAAATTTTTATTAAATCATTTTTAATACACAATTATGTTGACTACCTAATTTAGATGCTTACAGCTTGCTTGACAAAGTAAAAGTGGCCGAGTAGATAATCATAAAATTGTTTAGTCATAAAAACCAAAAACGCTTCATCTAATAAAATGGTGAATAAAATTAAAATAAGTCCTAGATGCTCAAACATAGATGGCAATTCGATTCGTAAGTAAAACTTTAGACAATAATTGCCGTCTTACTTTGGTAAAAGTTATTCCTATCCGGATAGGAATGAAATATTGCCCAAAGTAAGAGCAATTCTTCTTCAGAATATTTTATTTTTTTCAACAGTTGGTACCAAGCTCTAAAATATAATTTATTATTTAGAATTTTTACAAACATTAAATAGTGATAATAAATTATTGAATAAAGTATAATTAATTCCAAATGATAATTAACAAAATTTAAAATTCTGATTTATCGAAAAATTGATAATTGTTATTTAATACAAACTCATAAAACTAAATATATTTAATATATCTACTCTAGTGGTAAACACTGCAATTACGTGAAGAAGAGAATTTTTCTATTCCTTCTTCTCAGCGGAATGAAACTCTTCCTTCCGGAATGAAAATACACGGCATTGTTGTTGTAAAATTGCCAAAGTAAGACTACAAGTATTGTTGTTGGGTAAGTTGGTCGCCTAGGTGGAACATCATTTTCTATTACTACTACCAAATCGCCTACTGTTAGGTTTATTGTAGCTGTTTTCCATTTCTGGTGCTCTTGCAGTGATAATAAATACTCCTTATGCCATCTTTGCCAGAAATGCTGGACCATTCGCTGAATGGGTTGCCACCGTGACAACCTATTTTCTTTCAGGTTCAGAAGATTGGGATCAGGTAACAAAGTGAGTACATGTCCAATTAAAAAATGACCCGGTGTTAGAGGATCTATATCATTTGGTGTCGTCTCATATAGCGGTCGGGAATTTAGAATGGCCTCTATTTGGACCAGCAATGTTGCCATTTCCTCATATGTTAGCCATGATTCTCCTATTACTCGTTTTAGGTAATATTTTGTTGATTTTATGGCCGCCTCCCACAAGCCACCGAAATTGGGCGCAGCAGGCGGATCAAAATGCCATTCAATATTGTTTATTGTGCAGTACCGTGTTATTGTTGGATCTTTGGGCACCATCATTAGACTTCATTGCAGCTCTCGTTCTGCGCCAATAAAATTAGACCCATTGTCACTATAAATGTGTCCGCATATTTCTCGTCGACCATGGAATCGTCGTAAAGTTGCCAAGAAAACCTCAGTTGTCATATCGCACACTAGTTCTACAAGATGTACGGCTTTTGTTGTCATGCATATGAACAGTGCCAAATATGATTTTATAATTTTCCCACCTCGCAATCTAGATGCCTTGATGAACAGTGGCCCTGCATAATCGACTCCCGTATTAAAAAACGGCCGATGGTAAGTAACTCGAGGCCGCGGTAATTGTCCCATAAGTTGTTGTTGCTGCTGTGCCTTCAAGCGGACGCACTTGACACATCTGCCAATAACAGCACGAACTTCATCCTTACATCTCATGAAATGGTATTTGTATTTAAGGGTTGTCATCAAAACCTTTGGACCAGAATGCAGCTGATTGATGTGTTCCTCTCTTATGATCAACGTTGTGATGTAATGCCTTGCTGGAATTATAATTGGATGCATCATCTCGTATGAAACATCTGCCTTACACAATCTGCCACAAACTCTCAATAAACCGACTGTGTCTATAAATGGAAAAAGACTAATTAATTTTGAACTTTTTTGAATTGGATTATTATTAAGGAGGGCATCGATTTCTGAAGCAAAACTGCTGTGTTGTACTCGGCGTATCCCAAATTGAACGCATCCAATTTGGCTTCGTTGGTATGTCTTGAGGATTCCAAGCTCTCAGCCGTTCTGATTAACACTTTCTTCCGGAACAACAGCAACATTCTCGCAATAACGAAGATCACCTTTAAAAATTTTGAACATCTTTCAATGAGGCTGGCAAGCCAGTCGCTGCTACTCTCAATGCTGATCAAAACAATCGAATTGGGCTTTTGTTCTTTAAATACTTCTTCCGGACTTTCTGAACTGAACGTAATTTGATTTGGCCACTCTGTCTCTGGATTATTTAACCAATGGGGGCCATTTCACCATAAGTTGTGACCAACCAGTTCTTCCGGAAATACTCCTCGAGAAGCGCAATCAGCAGGCTTAGAGATCGATGGTACGTGACTCCACTGACTACCATTGGACACAAATGTTTGCCATTTCCTCGGGCATGACGATATCCAATTCAGAACTATAGTTGAATCGGTCCACAATCGATACTTAATTTTTTCGCTCTTAAATATATTTAACACGGATATCATCAGCCTTGTCAGCAACACTGCAGCCCACAACTCTAGACGCGGAATACTTATTGACTTGATAGGCGCTAATTTTGCCTTGGCAGTGACGATACTTATTCTGTAGCCGCTTTTCGTCTTCACTCTGCTGTATATGACTGCCGCGCCGCGTATGCCAATTCAGAAACATCTGCAAACCCGTGTAGCTCCAATTCTTGACCCTCACACAGTTGAAAAAATATTGCTTATGTAATGCAAATTGCATTATATATAGATCCTACGGAAGGTTGTATTACAAAATAATACAAAGCTTGCATTAAAAATGACTTTTATACAATTTGCATTAATTTGTAAAACAGCAATTACATTAAATTTTAGTGCAACATTCCATTGGAATATAAAGCAAATTGTAAAAGAACTGTCAATTAACTGCATCAAAATTTATCAAAGACTGCATTAATAAAATATTTTAGAAATATTAAATTTTAAAGCAAGTTCCATCAAAAATTTAAAAGTTCCGCAACTGTAGCCACGATTTTGTTTTTTATTCCCGTTAATAAAATCTTGTTGGCATGTTTTTTCTTGAGTTTTTCTTTGTTTGAGACCCGAGTTCCCAGAGTCTCCAACTTTTTTGCAGTTTACTTCAAAAAATCAAAAATTAATCTTTCCGTGGTCGCCCAAGGTAACAAATTATAATTTAACAACTGTAAAGCTTACCTTTAACATAACAAACATTTTCGAACTAAATTATTAAACATTAAGCAGCGTATACATATGTCATTTAGTCGATTTGATTTAGCGAATTTTATTTCAAAACCGCAAAACACGTGCATGCATTTTTCATGTTCTTATAAATTTATCGTTTTAGCAAGTTGCTTTAAAATGTTTCATAGTTTTATTAAAAATAGCTTTAATGTAAATGTTGCTTTAGAAAGCTTCATAATTGCATTAAAATTCATTTTAATACAATCATTACTTTACTATTTAATAATAACTTGCATAACATGAGTCATAATGCAAGGCTTACATTAAAAGTTAAAGTTATTTTTTCAACTGTGCAGTGTGTAGCCATCTCGGAATTCGAATTGCTTTCAATTTATGCAAATTCTTTCTAATTGTTGCCTAGTTCTCTCCAATTAGGGGTGGTAATGGTTCGTCCCAATCTACACCTAGCAGCCACAGTTTCTGGAAAAGAATTTTAATGGTAATTATGGCTGGCGACAACCATCCGATAGGATCAAATATCTTGGATGCCTCAGATAACATGTGGCGCTTCGTGAGTATATGATTTTCTAAATTTACATAAAATTGAAATACATACGTCTTCTTTGGGCGCATATTTTACACCAAGAATTGATATGGCTTGAGAAGAACTAAAACCTGCAAAATCTTTGTTCGAGATGTCTTTATCGGCTTCCGGAATACTAAGTATAAGATCTTCGCTGTTGGATGACCATTAACGTAAATTAAAACCGCCTTTCCTCAGCATACAAATTAAATCTTACACCATTTGTTTGGCATCCTCCAAATTATTCATTCCTGACATTAAATCGTCAACATAAAAATCTTGTTTTAGTATCCTTGCTGCTTCTGGATATTCGTTCTTATAATCTGATGCAAGCTGGTTTAATGTCTGAGTCGCCAAAAATGGAGCGGACGCTGTGCCATAGGTAACAGTCAAAAGGTTGTAGATTTGAAGTTCATCTCCTGAGTTTTTTCTCCATACAATTTTCTGATATTTGCTTTCTTCTGGGCTGATCAAAATTTGCCGAAACATTTTCTCAATATCGACAGAGAAAATGATTCTGTGAGTACGGAAACGTAAAAGTTTCTACCAAACTCTGCTGAACGGTCGGTCCCACTAACAATTCATCATTTAATGAATTTCTGTTTGTTATTTTCGCCGATCCATCAAAACTTACTCGTAGTTTAGTAGTGGTGCTACTTTCTTTTATTACTCCATGATGCGGCAAGTAATATTGACTAGAACCAGCATCTTCTGAAATTTGCATGTGACCTAGTTCCAAATATTCGTCTAAAAATTGACTATACCGTTCCTTGAATGTAAAATCACGTACAAATCGTTTCTCTAAACTGTACAAGCGTCTTACAGCCATACATTTTGAATTACAAAGATTCGGTACGCTGTTTTTGAATGGTAGGCTTACCCCGTATTTCCCATCTGCCGCTCTTCGAACAGTATCTCGATAATGTTGAACACAAAACTGTTCTTCTTCGCTGTAGGGAACGGACTCTGAAATTTCCTCTATCTCCCAGAATTTCCGTAATGACATATCGACATCGAGATGTAGATTAACCGGAACCGCATCACTTTTGCCACCTTCGTTTTGAATTGGTGTTCCTGCTAACACCCATCCTAAATTTCTGTTGTGAGCAATAAGCTTCAATTTGGGAGTATGATTTTTGCCATTTCATATTAAATCGAATAATAGATCACTTCCAAGTAAGATGTCTATTGTCTGTTGTGCCTTTACTGTTAAAACTTGGATCTGCTAGCTTCATGTTATTCAACACATTTAACCCTATGACTGCTTGGATTGATGGTTGATATGATGAAATAGATAGAACTATTAGCACGTTTGCTAATATTTCATAAGTCTCGTCCTCAAATCTGGGTCTGATCCGTAAATTTGCTGTCCCCTTTGCTACTCCAGAAGTAACATCATTAAGTCCTTTTATTATTATTCTTCCATTCCTTTTTTTAATCCAAGACGCTGAAAACATTCTTCTGTGACAAACGATGTTTGAGATCCAAAATCAAGTAAAATTCTACAACGTTGCCAATCACTGAATTAGAGTGATCACATGCTGTTGCTTCCAGGTTGCTGACAGGGACTTGTAAGTGTAACATTTCATGGTGTTTCTTCTGACACAAATTGCAATTATGTTTTGCTCTGCATTGGTAAACTAAGTGCGTATCACTCAAACAATTGTAGCATCTGTTGTGTTTTTTGATGTATTCTCTGCGCTGTTGAATATCTAGTGCACGGAAAACTGCGCAATCGATGATTTTGTGGTCTTTACCACAGAATGCGCAAGTTACTGCCGATGCAGTGTGCATTGATTTCGAAATTTGAGCAGATGGTTTTGATAATATGCGCTTGGATGTTATGAGGCGTCCAGTCCACGTACCACCTCATCACATGAATCATGTAAACCTGCTATCGTTTGTGATGTTGCTTGTGATATTATCGGTTGTTCAAAATATGTTTGAATGAGCGATGCCACAATATAGCGCTTCTTGTCGTATCTCTTGCACAACTTTTGATATGCTTCGATATAATTCGCGTCATTTATCGGGAAATGACGAACAAGTGCTAGGGCATCGCCTCTCAAAAGTCCTTTAAGGTATTGGAATTTTTGGGCAGGTGAAAGTGTCGCATTCTCGTGCACGGTTGATACAAAAAGATCGAAAAACGATTGCCATTCCTTGTAGTTCCCATCAAATGGGGGGATGGTAGTCCGAGGTAATCGAAATTCGCTTGTTGATCCTTGCGACGAATTAAGCGTTTGGTCTAAATTTACCGATGGCACATTCAGTGCAGTTCTTTTCCTTATGGCGCCTTGTAGTTTTGGTACAATCGAGTAATACTGCACGTCGACGGCTTCTATATCCGTTTGAATCACATCAGAGAGCTCAATCATTTGATATTCTACTTATACAAAATCTTGAAATGAAAACGGAAATTACGAATTAACTGAAATGCTAATTACATTTTTGGATATAGGATTGCAGTCGCTATGTCCTGTGAGATTGACTGGTAAAAAATTAAATTTTTCGTTATTCTCACTAAGATCGAAACTGTACTTGCAAAATTAGCCGTGTTTTCCATGAGAACTGCACTAGAACTCGATAAACTTTAAACTCCTTTTATTCTATGTAAACCGAAAAAAATTAAATTCGGAAAGCGCGAATATGTAGTGCATTTAACATGTCATAAATACATCAGTTTAAAAATTTTCCCCTTAAGTTATTTCATCAATATTTTCTTATTTCTTGCTGACGTCATTACACGCGACTACACTCGATAAATCTTTGGGTTTATCAAGTGTAACTAAAAAATAGGCTATAATTGTAATTATTTATTGCTGAAACAGCTTAAAATGTGAATTTATGTTAAATTCACTACACATTCGCCTTTTATCAATTTATTTTTTTTTCGGTTTACATAGAATTAGAAGGAATTTAAAGTTTATCGAGTTCTAGTGCAGTTCTCATGGAAAACACGACTATTCTTGATAATTTTCTTCCTCCGTATTGATATTCATGTGCCCTGTAAACCTGCTCGGGTCAGGAATTTTATATATTTACTTTTACATATGTATATAATGGATTTGTATGTTAGAATTTGGTTAGTGGAGGCAACGGGATTGGAAACGTTATTGTTATTATTTGTAGCATTATGGAAACGGTTGATTTCGTTAAAACGATTAATTAATTTAGTAATTAGGTATTTCGGGTATTTGTTTTTTGACAGATAATTTATGATTAGAAATTTTTGAACACAAAATGTGTATCTATGGTAAATACGCTACTTATTACACGCTCTATGATTTTTTTCGGGTTAAAAGAATAAATGGAACATCAAGTTTATTGAGTTCTCATCGAAAATGCGGCTACTGTCAAAGTGCCGTACAATAAACATAACATAGTAGCCTTTTTAAACAACTGCATTAGCTTATCACGAGATTGTGGTGGCGGTTAGAACCTATTCATCAAAAGTTTAGCGAGAATATATGCGCTGGTGTGATTGCGAACTAATTGGATCATTCAGGCTTCCTCAGGGTTTACTAAACTTCTTGAGGATATTCCAAAAGCACATACGGAGAATATTGTGTATAAGTAAGACAATGCTTGATCGCCAAAGTAAAGACTGGTTTGACGGTAATTATAGTAACTAAACAGTTATTATAATCGACAATATTTTGAATTTCTTTGTATGGAGTAGAACGAACAAAATTAAAAATTAAATGTTGGAAGGGTCTTCAATGTACCAGTATGATAATAACGAAATAACGGTCATATTAAATCCTACAACTTAAAAGTAAAATAGTTTAAAAGGTAATAAGGTAATACTGAGGTATCTCAATATTGAAAATGGATTAATAGTTTGCTCAAAATTGATGAAGGAAACATTCCTTAAAATATTTACGGTGAAGTACTTAACAGCCTGCATATTGAATTGTGTGGCCTGTTGTTGCTAACTGTCGTTGGATTATTAACCCATGCCAAATTTAAAAACAAAATAGACTTTCGGATGAATTCTACATAAATGTATGGTACACCAAATGACTGCGTGAACGCTAAAAAGACCACTCTCCTAGGAATTTGTTAATTTTGCGAGTACGTTGCAGTTCAGGTTAATTTGTTAATAGGGTTATTCTCTAATAGCTTCGAGAATGATCTGGAACTCCCCGATTGTCCGAACTTTCATTGGTTTAGTAATTGTATCATCTGCAGAATGCATTTTGCTTAAGTGTCAGAAAGATTCGCCGTCATAAGATAATGTTTTATGTTTTCATTTCTGTGTTAAACACGAAACAAACCCAAATTAATTTAATAAAAAAGGTTTCATTTAAGCTATCCGGACAGTTTAACGAATGGAAACGTCTCTGCTTGCTTTAAGAATTTGTAGTAAAAAACTAAAAATAAATATTATAACATAAAATTTTAGAAGTTAGAATCGGCCCAATAGGTCTTAGTTTTTTTGCTTTATACATAACCGTAATACAATAAAGCTTCAACCAAAATGCCGATTGATTAGTGTTTACATTATTTAATTATTAATTTGGTGCAGAAAATCACTAAATGTTACCTTAAAACCTTAAAGCAAAATACAAAATTTTAATTTTATATAAAAATTTACGAGTAAGATCGAGTTTGCTTGATATTTTGCAAGCAAATTTTTCGGAAAACATTTACAAACAAGCAGTACAAAAACAAAATGAAACGAATAAATTCAAAAACGAGCAAAATCAAACAAAATGTTTTTCAATTTTTGAAAATAAACAAAAATAAAAAACTTAATATGGTTTGTCGATTAGACTCGATTTCGCTGGTTCCGTTCTCTGCTACACACACAACCTGCTGTATGTAAAAAATTCAATTTTATAATAAATAAACTACGTACAAATAACAATTATTTTAATCATTTTACTTTAAACTCCGGCTCACAACTTTTTTTGATGATTACTACTATTTATCTTGACAACGGCCGCGTTGCACAGTTTCATATCTTAAACTACCAAACTGCTATATACCCACAGAACACGGAATCTATATTCAATAAAAAAAAAATAATTAAGTTAAAATAATCGATAAAAATTATAATTTTACCCTGTCTCGTTTTGATAAAGAGAACTTCTAATAATTTTTTTTTATATTCCACTATCGTTATCTCCATAAAAATGCAAAACTCAAATATAAGTCAAATTGGTCAAACGTTTTCAAATCGAAACTTTTAAGTTTTGATAACAATAAATTTTTTTTTGGAATTTATCCAACATTTTTTGTATAATTTAAATTTTCTTGTCATAGATGAGGAAACAAAATTGAAAATGACAAAAATGAAAAGGTGAATTGTTAATTTGATACATTATGAATTTGTTAAAAGATGGAAAAAGGACCATATTTGATTTTCTCCAGCAAAATAAAATAATAAAATATTCATAAAGTTTGTGCGGTCTGGAATATTTTATTCATCATTATGTGATGGTGTTGTTATTATTGCTTTATCGACATAAATAATTTAAAGTTTGTTTTATGTTTCAATAATTTTATGAATGGTCGCATAAAATATACAATTTTGCAATTCAAAATAAATATATGGTAGGTATGATCATTTATTTATGCTGAATTTTTGGAATTATCTACATATATACAAATCGATCGTATTTTAATAATATTTTTATTAATTAAACATTAATTACTAATTCATGGTTTTATTATTGTTGAACACAATTGCAACACCATACATACATATATGGATAAAACATAAAATTTATTTGTACAAATAAAATTTAAATGAATTAAATTAAATTTTTATTTTATATGCACATCATTATGATAAATGTAGCTTTCATTAATTTATGACATTTTTTTGTAATTTACGTTCATTTATTTTGAAATTTTTTTTAATTAATATAATATTTATTTTATATGTATGTACGAGTATGTAAATGTTAAAAAAAAAAAAATCTACTTCAGCATGTACTTTTTGGTGAATTGTTACAGTGTAACTTGTTAAAATACGATAAGAATTTGTTTAATTTATGTATGGGAACGTTTTTATTGATTATACAAATTATTTTTCACTACGTGACTATAATGTGTTACGATCTATTCGAAATCATCAAAACTCTAAACGAGAAAAGAAAGGAAAAAACACAAAATTGACAATAATTTTGTTTTATAATTATGGGCAACTTGAGTCGATAAATAATAGTGGGCATCGTGAACACTGGTTGCGAATGTCGGGCGCATTTGTGGTATGTGCGCGGCAATTGACAAAAAGTAACAAAACAAAATTGATGACACTTTAATTGAAAGATAGTTCTATTCTTGGAGTCGAATCGAAAACATCTCGTACGCCAACAAAAAAAAAAAAAAAAGGGAATTTCCAATAAAATAAAATTAAGTGATACATAAATGCTAGAAACAAAAAAATCAATATTAAGCCGTTTCGATTAGATATCAGTATTATTGTGTACAGATCAAGTTGGGAAAATACTTAGTCCTATAATCAAAATTATCGGGTTATCGTACGGATGACATTTTTAAATTTGTTTTTGTATAACACTGCTGATTGTTCGTGGTTACATCCGTAAGTGGGTGATTCATCAGAATCCGGTAATATATACCGACAAAAATAAGAAACACCTAATCAAGATACCGGATCACATGAGACGTTAGAACAACATTTATCAGATCATCAGCGGGAACGATTAGCTTGCAACCAGTACTAATAATTTATTGGCAGCGGCAGGGAGTCAAGGGCGTTTGAACGGAAGACGAACTCGGACTAGTGGATTAACTTTAATCAAATCAATGTTAAGTAGCATGTAACTTGTGTTGTTGCGTTATAACCAATCAAAAGTTCCGTTAATTTTTTTTATACATAAATTAATATTTTTTTTTTCTTCTATAGTAGCAAATTCGTGGTTAATTTGTATATATATGTGTATTTCATTAACGATCTGCCAACGCAGACAATTAGATTTTTTTTTGTTTCTTTCAAATAGTGGTATAGGGGACGCAGAGCTCTGGAGCCTTTTCAACTACTACGTATTATCATATTGCGAAGCGGTCAAAATGTCGAGCAGTTACGAATGCGATGTATACATATGGTCTGGTGTATATAAACAGATTAAAAATTTGCACCTAATTAAACTGAATTCGAGTAAACTCTCTATGATTCAAGAGTATTCATTGGTGTGTTATTTTTTAATTACATATACGTTTATATCAATGTTCTTTTGGTTATAACAAAACAAATCATGTGTGACTAAAATAATTGAGTCCGGGGGTGAGCATTGCGCCGTATGTGTGTGTGACATGTCGGCAGTGTGTGAACCCCTTTAAGTACGCAGCTATCTTGATCCGGAATGGACACCATCACAAACCCACCACACCCCAAACAGAGTGTAAGCCAGTAAAATGCTGCAGATGGTGACTCCCGGATGTCTGCTTACGCGTGGCCGCACGGGCGCGACGTAACAAATGTAATATTAAAATTAATCGAACCGGCCTCGTTAGAGACATTTTTAGCACTACAGTAGATTCTTCTTCACAGTTTAACAAACAATCCGCAGCCACCCCAACTCATTCATTCCAATCCAAGTAAAACACAATTGGTACGAGAGTGTCGATATGCAGCGATTTACATTCAGAAATTTAAAAAAAACAAATTGAACATTATTATAAAAATCAGTTTTGTAAATTAAAAAATATTGAAATTATATTGTGAATTAAAATACTATAAATGAAATTTTTATTGTTTTATTTTTAAAATTATAATTAAGAAAATTTGTACGAATTCACCGCATATGTTACCGCAATTAAAAAAAATAATTATAACAAAATACCGGACACACAAGAATGTCAAAAATACAACAATAACAAACCAAAATTATTTTCTATTATTCTTCTCGATTAGCCAATATTTAAATTTCGATATACACAAACACCTTGCCCCTTGTGGATCGGAAGTTGCGTGCGCGATGTGAAACGAATAGCACACAGTGGTGACAATATTTATTGACATCCTAGGACTGATACAATTTTGCGAATAACTTTATTTATTTAATGGTTTGCTAATGATATTACACCTAATGGTAATGTCTTTCAAGCAACAATAACCATTTGGCTATTTGATATTATTTAACCGTTATTTTTTAGCCGAATAGAAGTAGGTGAAATTAAAGGCTTTTAAGGATAATTGTACCGACCTAAAACCAAAAAGTAAGGGCTTTTAAGGATGATTTAACATGTGTTGGGGCATCACACAAAAACCTTACAGACCGACAAACTGGCAGAGTCTGGGTTTTTATTAAAAAAAAAAAAAACTGAAATGCCTTGAGCAGAATCGAACCTCAGACCCTAGCAGCTCTACTACCACGCCACAACCCAGGCAACAAACTTGGTTTAATTTTCATTGTTAGTTTCAAATATACAGCATACTTTATACTTTCTCTAACTGACGCTCTCGACCTGCCATTAAAAGCAAGTTATACCATTAAAATCTACTATTTGTAGGTGGAGACGCAAAATATGAATGTCTTGCCAGATGTCGTAATTTTCTGCCGGCATTGTACGACTTCATGTTATATCAATTTATGTCAATTTTTACATTTCAAAATGGTGAAATCAATATTTTGTATGATGGGAAAAAAAAATTGTTTACCAAAAAATGTTCATGGCTTACTACAACTCAAAATATAATAATTTTTAAATAATTTAACCACTTAAGCCGTGAGTGAATATGTTAAAAATATTTTAGTTAAAAATTTGGTGAAAATCAAATTATCGTGGTGAAATATTTTTATCTACCAAATTTAATATTGCTGTGTGAATTAGTTAAACATTTAAATTGTGACAACTGAAGCACAACATGAACTCATTTATAACAATCATTTTCCTAGTTTGTTATCAGCAGTAATATCCCAAGAGCATTGATAATTTCCCGAAACATAATTTCCCGTGCTTATGTATCATCTGAACCAATATTAAAAAAACGAGGTTATGTTTTTTAACTCGTGCCTACCATGATGCATTTTTTATTTATTTTTTGTGGTGAGTAAATTTTTTAATTTTAACTTTTATGTCAAAATTTTTATTTTTAACTGGTTTTTTACTAATTCACTCACGGCCTAAAACCTAAACCATAAATGAAATCAAATTTAATTTTCAATGTTATTTTTGTACATTACAGACAGATAAACAGGGTGTGGGCTTTCCTTAAATTTATTATTCTTATTATATATTCGAATCATTTCAGAGAAATCTTTAAGCACGTTGTTGCAACACAACATATAAGAATTGTTGTTGACATCGCCCTTGAGCATCGCTGAAGAGCACACGCTGATTATTCTGTAGCTATTTACTTCTGCAAAACCCAAACAAAACATCATTAAAAAAATTCACAACAAACACAATTTATTAATACTTATCCTTGAACTTAAATTTTCCATTTGTTGTCACCTGAAATATAATAAATTTAATCATATTTTAAACTCTTACTTTCTTGATTAGAAAATATTTAAATAATTCGTTGAAATGAAAAATAATGATGAAAATACATCACGCCAGAAATCCCACTTTAGAAAACTTAAGTTTTCTATAAACTCCGCATCCATGTAATTGTGCAATTTTGTGCCTATAAAATTTGTGCTTAGGATATATTAGGAATCAGGAAGGAATTTCTCACGTGATTATAACAAAAGAAATTCCAAATATTCCGTTTAAGGAATGAATCATATTTTTCGGTGGTTTTTGGTGATTAGGAAACATTGCGCATAACTAAAATCTTCTTAAAAATAGTTTGAATTGGATAGAATCGGCCACAGAACCTCTACAACTTATGAAAATAATGATTTTTCGAAGAGGATATTGGGGCGATTTCCATAAATCCCACTTATAATAAGATGCAAAATAAAACAAAATACAATTAATGTATTGGCCAAGATTCGTGTTTTCTCATGTTGTCTTAGTCAGTATCGGCCGCAGAATATCTACAACTTATAAAAGTCGAGGGTTTGCTGTAACCTACACCTTTTACTAAGATGCGAACTTAGTAAAAACTAATGTGGGAACTAAACTACAATTAACAGATTGGCCAAGATTCATGTTTGAGCATATTTTACTTAATCCAGAATCGGTCATACAATTTATTAAAATCGGGGATTTTCGAAGAGATTATATGGGCGATTTTGGGAAATCCCACCTTTTACTAAGATGTGAACCAAAACAAAGTATACAATTAATGTTATGGCTAATTATAGACCTTACTAAAAATTGTAAATTAATTAAATATTTATTTTAATTTAATTTAAACCCTTTAATTTTTTCCTAGGGTAATACAAATACAAATACAAAAACATATTTTAACTTTAAAACTCCTCAAAGCCACTTTACATTGGTCTTTGGTGCTTAAGGGTGACAAGATAGCAGCCTTTTGTTTTTATATTTTGGTTAATAAACATTTTATGGGGTCTTTCTTAATAATGGGGCACTTTTCTTTGTATTTTTTTGTTTTTGGAATAGCAGATTATTGGTCGTTCAAAATTATCTAAATATTTTCAAAAGTGACACCGAAACAAAATATTACAGCTGCTCAATAATGTCTTTATTTTAAAAAATAAAAAATAAATATTCGGAAAGAATCATACTATTATCAATATTGTTATTACTAGATTATACTCTTTTGTGTAATAAATGAACCTATTAAAATATTCTCGTAGACTTAGAAATATGCTTCCTATCTGATAGCATCAGTCTCATGCGAGTATTTAAATATAAACTACACATGGTAAACATAAAATCCCATTATTACTCATAATTTTTTACTACACAATAAAATTATAAATTCATAAATTATGAAAATGCAAATATTAAAGCAACAACAATATCACATACATACATATTATATTAATTTTAATGATTCGAAAACTATTATCAAAACTTAAATAACAACTTTTAATTTATTCAAATAATGCAAAATAAAAAAAAAATTCTCATTATTCCATAAAATATTCTGTTCTCGCAGTAATAATGACTGCATTCAACTTACATAAATACATACAACAGTGAACATAAAAAATACACTTTGAAAATTTATGTACGAGTACATAACGAGTACGACTAAATTTATGCTGTTTGCGCTGAGGAACTTTATAAAATATACTGTAAGCTTCAAAAGCACTGTACTTTTTGCATTTTTGTTAATTTTAATTAAAATATGGGATAAAATTATTAGGTATAGGTGAAAAGTGTTGTACGTAATAATGTGTCTGGCTAAAAGTGAATTCAAATGACTATAATTCCTACTTATATGTTCCTTTCAGGTATTGTAATTTAATATTTTTGTGCAACGTAATACTGTTTTGCAATTTCACCTTTTTTGAGTAAGCCATAGCTAATGTTCTTGTACGTACTTTGAATAATTTTGATGGTTTATATATACCATAAGTGAACATTAATGAATTATACATTTCTTGTGTTTTCAAATTAGTTAATAAAATATGCTTTTAAGGATTGAACATTTTCTTTTTTAAATTTCAAGTTTAGTTATCTTTAAATAAAATCTAGCAATTTAACTGACAATCAACCGGCACAGCTAGATTCAAATTTCTATATTAGATTCCTAAACTACAGCTAAAATTATTACGGCTGTTATTTCTGATATACTAAGATACATAGATAATAGCTGTGTTAAATAATCGTTTATAATTAATTTAATTAAATAAAGTTGTGTTAATTACATTGTTTTATCATAATTATTAAAAAAACTATTGACAAAGTTTTATTTAAATTTTTTCACAATTAACAAAATGTGTTTACAAAACTTTCAATAAACGTTAAAAAATATAATTTAAAAATGGATACCGGTTCCGGTTTTTCATCCATCATCAGTTCCAAAATAATTTTAAATACTCAACTGAGAGTTAAAATTATTTTGGAACCGATGATTGATGAAAATCCGAAACCGGTCTTCCATTCTTAAGAAGTAATCAAATCTTAAGCTAAAATTATTACATATTTTAAGTCTTAACCAATGTTAATACTTATTGTTGGTGCTCACAATTTAAATAATTTAGATTATACTACATACATATGTATAACATCAACATTTAATAAATTTACAGGTTCACAGGTTCATCAGTACGAGTGGATCTGTTCTTTTCAGTCGCCTAAATCGTGGCTGTTTTAATATATCCCTGGCCAATTCGTTGGGATGCGCTTCTAGTTTTGAATAATATTTAGAACTGAATTCTTTAATTGTTTCTTTAATGGTTTTAATCCCAAGGTCATCATGTATATTACTATTTCGAATGTACCACGGAGCATTAGTAATACTTCGAAGTATTTTCGCTTGTGTTCGTTGCAGGAGCTCTCTGTTTGAAGCGCTGGTGGATCCCCATAACTGAATACCATATGTCCATATGGGTTTGATTATCGCTTTGTACAGTAAAACTTTATTGGCTAATGATGACTGAGATTTCCTTCCCATCAGCCAATACATTTTGGAAAATGTCATTTTTATTTGGTTGCGCTTAGTTTCAATATGGGTTTTCCACGTTAACCTTCTATCCAGGTGCAAACCTAAGTATTTGACCTTCGTTTGTTGAGGAATATTTTTATTGTTTAATTTCACTGGTGGGCAAGTGCGTTTGTTCAGCGTGAATGTGATGTGAGTTGATTTGTTTTCGTTCACTTTTATTATGTGATCAAAGATATTTTCCATTTTTGAGGAATATAACTGGTTCGCATGATCGCGTTGAATATGAATGTTATTAGTTTTATGCATTTGTCTGGCAATTCCCTTATCATTTTTCCAGTAATGAGATCATGTCCTGGTGCCTTTTTCGGGCTTATGCAATTTTTAATTGTATTCTTAACTTTCTTCCAATTATACTTTATAGGTTTGTAGGATAAACCATCATCCATTTGCTGGGGTAGCACGAAATTATTATCTTCTTCGTGTGGTGTGAATACTGTTGTTAGATGATCAGCAAAAGCATTGGCTTTTTCTTCATCACTTCTCGATCAATTTCCAGTTGGTAGTCTAATCGGTGGATTCGAATTTGTTGGCCTTTTTAAATGTTTTGTTGCCTTCCACAAAGAGTAATCTGTCCTCTCGGTTGCCGAGAGATCACTTAAATAGTTCTGGACGCTCTGGTTTTCTTCTTCCCGCAAAGCAAATCTTAAGGCCTTGATAGCTCGATTTAATTTCCATTTCAATAACGGTGATTTTGTTTGCTGCCATAGCCGGCGAATTTTCCGTTTTTCCTGGATTAGTTCCTGTATATTATGTGACAGCTTATTAACTTTTTCGGAACTACTTATGACAGGTGTAGCCCTTTCAGCTGATAATGCCATGATGTCTTTTAAATTTTCAGCCGCCGCATCAATATCAGCTGGTGTGGTCAGAGGAATATTAAGTAGGCAATTTTGTTCGACTAGCCTCCTATATTGATCCCAATTAGTTTGCTTGTTTGTAAGACGGTTGGGTGTTTCGTTCCTTAAGACATCGGTACTCACTGTTACTATTACCGGTGAGTGATCAGAAGACAGATCATAACAATCGGTGGCCTTAGCATATGTACGTGGAATGCCCTTAGTTACACAAAAGTCGGATTACCGGCAGATAAATAATCCAGGGACTGTTCTCTATAGCTTGATAAAGTTGTTTGCCTTTCGGCGATGTTAATCTGGAGCCCCAATGAGTATGTTTGGCGTTGTAATCACCTCCCGCAAGAAATTTATTACCCAGCTGGCTGAAATAATCCAAGAACTGGAGTTTTTTTATAGCATGTTTTGGAGGACAGTACACTGCTGATATGACACAGTTTCCAGACCACTCCTGAAGACAGATGCTCGTTGATTGTATATGTTCTTTCTCATATTTCGTCAGCTCATAGTGCTTTAATCTTCTTTTAATCAATACAGCTGTGCCTCCATGTGCTTTCCCATCTGGGTGCTTGGTGTCATAAATAGAGTACCCATTAATTTTGAAATAGCTATTTTTGGTGAAGCGTGTCTCGGATATTAACATTATGTCAATATTGTGCTCAGTGAGGAATGCTTGAACCTCCGCTTTATGTTGTGCTAGGCCGTTTGCATTCCATATAGCTATTTTGATGATGGTCATTTTTGACTTTTTACGACTATCTGCATCAGCGTGTTCATATTCTGCATCATTAGATCCATGGTTCTCTCCATCATCGCCATGAGGCTTTGCATCATATTAGTCAATTTGTTTAGAGCTTTTGAGATGTTTCCCTGTTCACTTGCTTGCACTTTAGGGGCCGTACCTTTAAGAACACTTGCGTATGAAACCCCTTGATGCACACTACCGTTGACAGTTGCGTACTGATTTCCATTTTGAGGGTTTGGATTTACAATTTCTGGGCGTGCTTGTTTTTTAGCTGAAGAATGGAGATTAAGCATTCGTTGTTCAGCTCGCTGCTTTGGATTGATTCTTCTTTTCAATTCAAGATAAATTGGGCACCCTCTATAATTAGCTGTGTGATTTCCATTGCAGTTGCTACATTTTCTCACTGATGCTTCCGTTTTGGCTTTATTGCAAATCTTTGCGTTATGGAGTTCACCACATATAACACAAACATCGTTCAAAGTGCAATATGCTCTAGTGTGTCCATATTCTTGGCACTTAACACACTGTACCGGCCCATTTCTTTTCCTGGGTTCTTCGATGGTAACCCTTCTGTGCAGTAGATATTTTAGGTCATATATTGCATGTTTGCCTTTGACCTTTTTATTATCTGGTTCTAATTCCAGGCGGAACAATGGCTGCGGCGCCTTCTCCCGATTAATAATATTGGTAATAGATTTACATTGGAAACCTTTCTCAGCGAGAGCAGCTTGAATTTCGTTTGCATCTACGTAGCTCTCTATTCCTTTCAATACTACAACTAATCCTTTTTGACTCTTTAGTTGGTACGTGTAGTAATGTTTACCAACTTGATCAAAATGCTTGATTAACGCTCTGTAAGCATCAATATTGAGCGGTTGAATTTTTGTTTCTTTTATATCTCCTCTTTTGATAACGGAAATATAAAATGCACCTTCCGTAATAAACTCGATGGTTTTTGCAAGTTCTCTATTTGATTCTTCCCTCAAATAGATTGGTGGTTTTTTCGGGCGGCGGATCTTCAACAACCAAGCAAGAATACCTATTGCTATGTGTTAATTCAACGGAAGCTAACTTAGTGAATTTGTTCGCGCTTGCACTGGCCGCTGATCTAGGGCTTCTCCTTCGCTTTGATCGGACAGTAATATACCGGTCAATTCCCGTTTGCACTAAACACTGACCTACATCACTGTTCATTTGTTTTTCATTTGTTGTCAATGCACTTCCATTGTTTATATTATCGTCAATATTTGTCGACGATGCACTTTTATTTTCTTTATGGTTCAACACACCAAAGTTATTTAAATTAATTTCTAGTTCATTTTGATTTAAATTGCCTGGTAAAGCAATTTTTTGAGCATTTAAAATTTGTTGTCGCTTTGGACTATGCTGCACATTTCCAATTTTATTAATAATTGAGGTCGTGACGTTCGGTGGCAAATCGCTTGCGGACATCTCTGTCTGCTGATTTAACCCAGCCTTTTTTACTTGAGGCGGAGAATTGAACATCACGATTTCACTTACTTTTCACATCACAAAATTTTTTTTTAAAAATAAAAAAAAATTTAAAACTGTTGATTCAACTTTTCACACAAGTAATAAGTAAATTATTTTAAATGTTTACTCGGTGGTAGTAAAATTGCAACTGATGATTCCATTTTTAAATTAATAATTATTACATAAAGAGATACTTTTTAACGTTTATTGAAAGTTTTGTAAAATATTTTGTTAATTCTGAAAAAATAAAAAAATAAATAAAACTGTGTTTTTAATAATTTATTGTAATATAAGCCATGGCATAAATTATAATATAGATTCCTTTAATTTTTTTTTGTAATTGTTTTATCATAATAGTTTGTTTGATTGATTGGAGTTTTTAGCCAGGCCTAAACTCGTTTTCCGGATATGACCTGAGCCACCGTACACTCTCTTTAAATATAACAAAATCGTAGGACAGGTAAAGTTTATGACATACACCTAGGAAAAACCATTAATTAATAACATAGGGGCAACATAATTCAAACTGAAATACTAAAAAAACGAAATACTAAAGGATGATTATGGAATACCAAAAATTCTAAACCCCAAACTAAAAACTTACTAAAAGTTTTGAAACACCATAAAATATTAATTTCCAAATTTACAACTTAATTAGCAAATGATTATTATAAATTATAAATTATAAATTATAAATTATAAATTATAAATTATAAATTATAAATTATAAATTATAAATTATAAATTATAAATTATAAATTATAAATTATAAATTATAAATTATAAATTATAAATTATAAATTATAAATTATAAATTATAAATTATAAATTATAAATTATAAATTATAAATTATAAATTATAAATTATAAATTATAAATTATAAATTATAAATTATAAATTATAAATTATAAATTATAAATTATAAATTATAAATTATAAATTATAAATTATAAATTATAAATTATAAATTATAAATTATAAATTATAAATTATAAATTATAAATTATAAATTATAAATTATAAATTATAAATTATAAATTATAAATTATAAATTATAAATTATAAATTATAAATTATAAATTATAAATTATAAATTATAAATTATAAATTATAAATTATAAATTGTAAATTATAAATTATAAATTATAAATTATAAATTATAAATTATAAATTATAAATTATAAATTATAAATTATAAATTACAAATTATAAATTATAAATTATAAATTATACATTATAAATTATAAATTATAAATTATAAATTATAAATTATAAATTATAAATTATAAATTATAAATTATAAATTATAAATTATAAATTATAAATTATAAATTATAAATTATAAATTATAAATTATAAATTATAAATTATAAATTATAAATTATAAATTATAAATTATAAATTATAAATTATAAATTATAAATTATAAATTATAAATTATAAATTATAAATTATAAATTATAAATTATAAATTATAAATTATAAATTATAAATTATAAATTATAAATTATAAATTATAAATTATAAATTATAAATTATAAATTATAAATTATAAATTATAAATTATAAATTATAAATTATAAATTATAAATTATAAATTATAAATTATAAATTATAAATTATAAATTATAAATTATAAATTATAAATTATAAATTATAAATTATAAATTATAAATTATAAATTATAAATTATAAATTATAAATTATAAATTATAAATTATAAATTATAAATTATAAATTATAAATTATAAATTATAAATTATAAATTATAAATTATAAATTATAAATTATAAATTATAAATTATAAATTATAAATTATAAATTATAAATTATAAATTATAAATTATAAATTATAAATTATAAATTATAAATTATAAATTATAAATTATAAATTATAAATTATAAATTATAAATTATAAATTATAAATTATAAATTATAAATTATAAATTATAAATTATAAATTATAAATTATAAATTATAAATTATAAATTATAAATTATAAATTATAAATTATAAATTATAAATTATAAATTATAAATTATAAATTATAAATTATAAATTATAAATTATAAATTATAAATTATAAATTATAAATTATAAATTATAAATTATAAATTATAAATTATAAATTATAAATTATAAATTATAAATTATAAATTATAAATTATAAATTATAAATTATAAATTATAAATTATAAATTATAAATTATAAATTATAAATTATAAATTATAAATTATAAATTATAAATTATAAATTATAAATTATAAATTATAAATTATAAATTATAAATTATAAATTATAAATTATAAATTATAAATTATAAATTATAAATTATAAATTATAAATTATAAATTATAAATTATAAATTATAAATTATAAATTATAAATTATAAATTATAAATTATAAATTATAAATTATAAATTATAAATTATAAATTATAAATTATAAATTATAAATTATAAATTATAAATTATAAATTATAAATTATAAATTATAAATTATAAATTATAAATTATAAATTATAAATTATAAATTATAAATTATAAATTATAAATTATAAATTATAAATTATAAATTATAAATTATAAATTATAAATTATAAATTATAAATTATAAATTATAAATTATAAATTATAAATTATAAATTATAAATTATAAATTATAAATTATAAATTATAAATTATAAATTATAAATTATAAATTATAAATTATAAATTATAAATTATAAATTATAAATTATAAATTATAAATTATAAATTATAAATTATAAATTATAAATTATAAATTATAAATTATAAATTATAAATTATAAATTATAAATTATAAATTATAAATTATAAATTATAAATTATAAATTATAAATTATAAATTATAAATTATAAATTATAAATTATAAATTATAAATTATAAATTATAAATTATAAATTATAAATTATAAATTATAAATTATAAATTATAAATTATAAATTATAAATTATAAATTATAAATTATAAATTATAAATTATAAATTATAAATTATAAATTATAAATTATAAATTATAAATTATAAATTATAAATTATAAATTATAAATTATAAATTATAAATTATAAATTATAAATTATAAATTATAAATTATAAATTATAAATTATAAATTATAAATTATAAATTATAAATTATAAATTATAAATTATAAATTATAAATTATAAATTATAAATTATAAATTATAAATTATAAATTATAAATTATAAATTATAAATTATAAATTATAAATTATAAATTATAAATTATAAATTATAAATTATAAATTATAAATTATAAATTATAAATTATAAATTATAAATTATAAATTATAAATTATAAATTATAAATTATAAATTATAAATTATAAATTATAAATTATAAATTATAAATTATAAATTATAAATTATAGATATTATAGTCTCGTTGAACCAGTAACAAGTACCTTGTTTTGTTGCTTCGTTATAAATTGTAAATTGTGGCAGGACAGTTTGGTTTTGAAATAAAAGCGGCTAGCATTTATTAAGAGGCATGTCTTTATACCTTATAATTCCATGCAAAGAACAATGCTTTTTCCGGCATCCGCCTCGATTTTGTTCCGTGATTTTTTATGTTGAGCCCTGTCTTTATTTTTGATATACATATATGTTGTATTGGTCATCAAACTCTGGTCATCAAACTCTATACAAATGTTACATATAGAGGGCTAAATTTTTTAGTCTAAATTGGTTCATCATTGTGATTCGGCAAATTAATTTTTTTTTTATCCCCAAAGTATTAAGGAAACATAAGTTATACACAGATATATATGCAGAATTAACATTTAAATAAACTTTTGATTCTGATGATATTAACTGTAAAATTCTGGTCTCAATAATTGGCATGCGAGATTAAACGTATAAAACTATTTAGAATATAAAAAAATCACAAAATCGCAATGATTATGAATTGACATCACATATATGTATTATGTGTATATATTATTATACATTGTGAGGTTCTTAAATTTTACTTCCCACATATCTCAGCATTCGAGCCCTGTATTATCCGAACTAAACGCTAATAATTATAATTAATTATTGTGGTGCTCTGATTAAAACTAAAACATATATTCCGCTTATAACAATACTTATTTAGTAATCATATGCTTCGTGAGCTTGAATTCTATTTTATTAGGTTTCCAAACCTAATAATAATTATAGGAAAAGTTGGTGTCAGAGGAATCCGTAAAGTCGTCGGATGCAATACAATCGGTTTTTTGGTTACAGATTCCGATGGAAAATCAGGCTGTTCCCATAAAAATTCAACAGATGTTAAATACTTCACATGCATCATTCTTGTCTAGTATTATGTAATCTCTTTTTAACAGCAGAGTGTTTTGAATAAATTTGTTTCTTGATGTTAATAAAACCCATCAATCAGAACTTCTACATGAACATCAAAAAAATTTCATCGTATTTTACAATACAACGATAACATCCACATTCCTCATAGATAGATAATATATGAGGATAATCTATTGGCATCTAGGAGTATATTTGTGAATTGAGTATATCGATTATTTTAAATAAATTGGTTGTAGGATAATGTGCTTTTGAGTTTTCCATGAAAATAAAAAAAATATTTAATGTGATGATGAATAATGCGGCTATAACCATTTCGTGACACCATAATAATATAAGAATTAGATGAAGGTTTGTAGTTAAATCGATTTTTGATGTGGAGGCATTTTTAGTAGCAGTAGGTAAAGAAAAAATATCATGTAAAAAATTGTCAACGACAATTTCAAATAATTTATACCGCTGTAAAACAAAGAAATTCTGAGCACTAAACGAGCGATCATCAATCACCGTGACTCCTCTTCTATACCCTACCTTTTACGAGAATTGTTGTTTGAGGTGGCACATTAAAATATGAAAATATGGAACAGGAGTATATGTAGGAGTGTTGCATTATTTTTGTTCTTTTTTTGCGAACCCTATGATGTGAAGTTGGCCCAAAATTCTATGAAAAAAATGATGATAGTTAACGTTGGCAACACCACTTCACATATTATGATACAAAGTAAACTATCATGAAAAAAAAAAAATAGGCAATGTAATTTTCCAGGATTTCTATTTATTAAAATGAAAATTTCGAATAGGTAAAATATTTTACAGAATACTCCATATTCTGGCACTATAAAGTTTTATTTTATTTCATCGCTTCCTATTTGAATCTATACCTATATACCGGGTGATTTTTTTAACCTGATACACTCAAATATCTCGGAAAATAAGCACTCTACGAAAAAAATGGTAGAGATCAAAATTTAATTATTCCTCGGGGGAAATACATTAGTGTTAAAATTAGTACCCCACCCCCTCCTTGTAGGTGGGGCCATGGGTAACTTTGTAACTAAGATAAAAACCCCTATTTTTTATTGCAGATTCGGATTCTACGGCTAAAAATACGTAGGATTTGACTGAAACATTTTTTCGATTCATGATAGATGGCGCTGTAATTGGCGATATTCAATACAAAATTTTTGAATATAATTAGTAACCACGACCAAGGTAGAGTTTCGATTTAAACTTGAGAGGATTTAAATGAAAGCGCCATCAATTACAGCGCCATCTATCATGAATCGAAAAAAATGTTTCAGTCAAATCCTACGTATTTTTAGCCGTAGAATCCGAATCTGCAATAAAAAATAGGGGTTCCTATCTTAGTTTCAAAGCTACCCCCCGCCCCACCTACAAGGAGGGGGAGGGGGTTCAAATTTTAACACTAATGTATTTCCCCCGCGGAATAATTAAATTTTCTTCTTAACCATTTTTTTCGTAGAGTGCTTATTTTCTGAGATATTTGAGTGTATCAGGTTAAAAAAATCACCCGGTATAATATACAAGAATGATCAACATTTTCTTAAGCTATAAATTTCCATTTCATATGTCAATTATTAAGCATAGTTCAAAAGCTCATGTCCCAAGTATAACAAAGCTGAAAACATGAATTTTTTTTCCGCACATTGGTACAAAAAATCGGAAAATGATGAAATTGGGTTGGGTTTCCAAATTCCAACTTTTAACACAGCAAAGATGCTGGCGTTGGTGTGTACTTTTTTATTTTGTGTTTACAAATTACAACTTTAGTTTTGCGTGAGACGCCATTATGAATGGTTGTGTTTTTACTTGTAATTAAATTTTATTTTTATTTCTGCTGTGGCCCTGGCCAGTGTTGTTTGATCAGTTTTTAGTTTGTAGAATTTTAATTATGTATTGTGTTTGTGTGTGCGGCCTATTAATTATGTATAATAAAATCTATTTGTATGGATGGACGTAGGGCGAATTTGGAGAAAATACAAAATTATTTTGCAAACATGCACGCACGGCGATATGATGACGTGTTTTTGAGTTGGGATATATCATTTGGTTTTGAATTCGCTTTTTTTTACTATATAACTTAAAAAATATATAATTGTAATATGTAGTTAATAAAATAAAAATTATATAAAATTTTAAAATAAAAAAAAAAATATTTTTATTTAAATATGAATGGATGTTGTATGTATGTATGGAAAGGTAAAGTGAAATTTCCCCGCCAAAAATTTATATTGTAAGCCCCGCCCATTTTTTTGTGCGACATAACCTCACTTTTTTTGTCATCATTTTCCGATTTTTGTGGCCAACTTTCATAGTAAATCTTAGAATAAGTCGGACATTATTTCGGGAAAAAGTCGGTGATGAAATCAGCAAAATGTCAGAAAAATACAAAATTTGTCGGATATAAAAATACTTGGGGTGTTAGAGCGATGCGCTATGAAGTTAATGCTGAGTTTATGACATAGGAACATAGGAAGATATGGAGTGTGACACGATCAACCAAATTATTTAAAATATCACAAGGCCCGCCTATTACTTCCATGCTCTAGTTGAAAAATTTCTTACTTTTGATCAAAGTAGGCTAGTAGGTGGGGCTAGTGACATTTTAAATAATTTGGTTGGTCGTGTCACACTCCCTATCTTCCTATGTTCCTATGTCATAAACACAGCATTAAGGTCTCGAGTTCGATTCCCGAAAACTTCGTCTTTTTTTTAAAATTAAATGCGTTCTATTTTATTAGAGTTCGAAGTCTTTTTTTCGTCGGGGTAACCCGTAGTGAAGTATTCCTTTGGCAGAAGTTGTTTGTATTTATTGTGGCAAAAATATTTCACATAAATAATAAAATTGTGCAATTGCACAGGAGTCCCCTAGTTTATATGAAAAAATAAAAAATTTAATACTATTATTTATATGTCAGTGAACAAAAATTTCTATCATGGGTAAGGAATATTTGCTCAAGTCCTGTATCGGCATCAATCTCCCGGTAGTTTTTCGTTGGACGTGTTAATTGCCGTACTCTGGAATTTTTGTCAGAATTATGCTATTGGGGAATTTTCTATATCGAATTTAATTTGATTTTCTTAATTCAACTGTGCATTTTCTCAAGTCTTGTATTGTATTTTTTCATATTTTGGTCATGGGGATAGCATGGCCAAATATGGCCGGGTATTTAATTTGATTTTCACAATTCACTTGAACTTTTTCTCAAGTTCCGTATTGTTAGCACCAACCTCTCGATTATTTTCTATTAGACCTAACAATTGTGAGTACTCTGGAATTTTTTCAGAATTTTTTCATGGTCAAATATGGCCGTCCTGTTTTGTTGGCACCAATCTCCCGATGATATTGTATTAGATATATCAATTGCCAGTATCCTGCAATTTTTTCAGACTTTTATCATTGGAGTAACATGGTCAAATATAGCCGCAAAATCCCGTGAGATAAATTTTATTTGATTTTCGCAATTCAACTGAATATTTTCGCAAGATCTGGATTATTGGCACCAATCTCCCGATGATTTTTTGTTAGACATATCAATTGCCATTTTCATGGTGATGGCATCGTCAAATATGGCCCCAAAGCCTCGTGAGTCGTATTTAACATACGATTTTTACGGCCATATTTGACCACACCATCTCCATGACAAAATTACGAAATTGTGCCAACAATACAAAACTTGAGAAAATAGTCAGTTAAATTGCAAAAATCAAATTAATCATGGCTCACGAAAAAAATGTTTCTGGAAAAATTTCAGAATACTCGCAATTGATAGGTTTAATAGAAAATCATAGGCAGACTGATGCAACAATACAGGACTTAGGGAAATTATAAGTTGGATTACGAAATTCAAAGTACATACGATTCACGAGGTTTTGCGACCATATTTGACTGTGCGATCCCCATGACAAAATCCTGAAAAAGTTCCAGAGTATTGGAATTTGATAGGCGAAATAGAAATTTATCAGGAATTTGGTGCGATAAGAGTACTCGCAATTGATGGGCCTAATATAAAATCATCGGGAGATTGGTTCTAGCAATACAGGACTTAAGAAAATACTCTAAAAAATTCCAAAGTACTGTCAATTGATAATCCTCAGTTGAATTTCGAAAATTTAAAAACACTTATTTAAAGAGCCGAATATTTCGTTTTTTTTTACTTTTTGCACAAAACGTAGGTCTGGAGAAGGTTATTTTTAAAATGACTAAGTCGGTGAGTACATAAATAATACATAATATTTTTAGTACAAATTTAAAAGTGGAGAAGTAAACTATAAAAGGAAAAATGCTAGGTTAGGGTTTCACTAAATTATTTACTAAAGAAATATGTAAAAAGACAAAAATATAAAGAGAAAGCAAAAACATGATAACGATAATTTAAAAAAAATTTAAAGTGGCAGGTATACAGTGCTGTGCAATGAAATCCGGGCTGTTAAAATTTCTAATAATTTTGTAATATACGAGTAGACACAATATACCTGTATAGAATTCAAACCAAATTAATTATAATAGTAAAATTGTACCTTTATATAAATATAAATTAAGGATGTTAAGTGAAAAAATGAAGATCAACTTCTAAAAAGTGAAAAACATGTCTCAGCTAAGTCTAAGTGAGAGAATTGTTGTTATCACGCTATGGAAAGAAGGGATGTCCGTACGTGATATTAGTTGAAGGGTAGATGTCGTAAATCTTCTGTGGCGGCTATCACATAAAAATTTAAGTTGACTGGGCCTACAAAGCGATGCAAAGGTTCTGGAAAGAGCGGAAGACCACCATAGTGGATAACAAGTTTCTAGTTCCTTGGTCCAAGCGAAACAGATTCGGAGCATCCACAAAATTATAAGCAGATCTGGAAGAAGCAACTGGAACAAAAATTTTGCCTTCTACTGTGCGGAGACGGTTAATAGAGGTTAATTTGAGAGGACATCGATCAGTGCAAAAGCCATTTTCAAGAATTTCGTCAAAAATTACTCGGCTACGATGGGCGAAGATCATGTTACTTGGTGCAGAGAAATGTAGGATAGCGTTATATTTTCGGACGAAGGCAAATTCAAGCACCATGTCGGATACGGGTGGCTTATTGTGCATAGAAACCCAGAAGAAGGCCTTAGCGATATATGGTATTCAACGAGGGTCCAATAAATTGCAACAGGATCTTGCAGTCCGTTAAGCATTTACATTGTTAAAAAGACGAACAGAAAACCCATGAGAACAGATATGGTAGTGCTTTTGACTTGGTTATGCGGTTGGTTGTCTACCGGCTTAAGCTCAGGGTTATGGTAGATTCGTTTGTTCAAAGATCAAACAACCTAGCTGGAAACCGCAAAAAATAATGATAAATTAGATAATAAGAATGAATTAAATATATATTACAGCATTCATAATGAGAAAAAGAAAACTCTCAAACAAAAACTTTCCGCTTGTCACTCGATTCTACTCCCGCCGAATAAAACGGAAAATTGAATTAGTCACTCATAATACTTCTATGACTTATACAACTGCGAATATGTAGGTAATTAGGCGTAAATTTGATTTATAGTACAAATTTCATTTGTAATAACTTATACCAATGGATTCAACGATTATCAAAGACACATCAGATTATTTCTTGTACAGTTTTTTTTGTAGATCGAAGCTTTTTTTGGTCTTAAGTTGGTACATACTATTCGTACATGAGTGTTTTATGCTTTAAAAACAAAATTTTCTCATTTGCTGTAGGTACTAAACTTAATTTGTTATGATTGTTTTTTTTATTATAAATTCACTACTACCAAACTAATCGTTAGTACATATTTTAAATTATTTTTGAAGAATGCTAATGATCTGTCATATTTAATTTTCTTTTATTAATTTTTTATAATTTAACGATAAATAGTTGTTCGCAGCAATTCCAATATTTAATTTTATGTTCAAAGTATTTAATGAAATTCAAACTTAGCTGTTATAAAACAAACTTAAACTAGGCTTTTATTTTCCTTAAATTCAATAAAGCAATATTATTTTAATCATATTATGAATAAATATACTTTTTATATTAAAGTATCAATGTCAGTACTTTAATCGGGATGATTCACTTTTCAACCAAAATCTTTTTTGTTTTATCGACCAAACTCAATTGATCATCGTTTTTTTCACCTCCCAACATCCGTCTGATTTATTTTTAGAAACCGTTCTTTTTTTATTTTTCTCTTCCAATTACTCATATAGACTACTAAAATTTTAGAGCCATTGTTTGTTTTATTTTTTCGCTTTTAGTAAGGGTTTGCAAACGCACGTTTCAAAAACTGAAGGAGTAATAGGAGAATCGGCATTTGTAGATGCAAATACCAATAAAAAGGGAACCTCAATATTCTTGAAAGCCACCTGAAGCCATCAGTTATGCAGATGTTTGTCGAAACTGAGAGCTTCAAATTCCAGCAGGACAATGCGCCAGCGCACCTGCAAAAAGAGTAACCGCAATTATTTTTTTAAAATATTGAACAGCTCTAGATAAAATTTAGATCAAAAATATTGACAAATGTTGCTAACTTAGATTTTATTTATCTTTATAGATGATTGTGCATTTGAACACTCCGGTTCAATCATTCCGTCCGGAATCCTAAAATCGATATGAAGAAACAATTGGCAATATGTACCAACCAAAGAAAACCCTGCTAAATGCGCCTCACGCGGTATTTGTTGCGACTCACTCACTTATTTAATTAAACATTCACAAAAAATATACAAAAATATTAAATCACTCGTTCATCGCCACAATATACCAATCACGTATATTGGCGCGCACGTCCACACTCATTTACATGAACGATCCTTCTTTTACCAACGCAACACACTTCACTGTGATCACTATAATACTGTCAAAAATTTCGAGCGAAAAATAAAACATTTTACAGTCGTACAAATTTACTTACTCGCGTCAACACGCATCGTGTGTTATAAAAATTAATTTTGGTTTTACTTTTCGCGCATATACACAAAATGTCGGGCGTTGTCTAAAAATACCGGGTTAACAAAATAATAATAATTAACGTAATTAATTAGACTAAACCTTATTGTTAACTTTATCGTGGAGTGAAACTTATTTACGTTATAAAAAAATCAATAAAATATTTATTTAAGTAAAATTACGCGCTGGTGTTTTATTCCAATATAGTGCACGTTAGTGACAACAAATTATTGTTGGGTACAACCCATCGGAGGCCTAACATATTCTACTGTCGCAGTTACACAATTTTGAACTTTGAGGGAAAGAACCGACTTGGCTTCGTAGTGATCCGAAATCCGGGTACAATCAACAGCAGCTTTTATGCACTAAATTAAATACTGATAAAGACAAACCATCCAGGATAATCAAGTATGAAAAATATGTTTCTTTACGATCTCCCCGAAAGATACGCTGAATTTTCCAGATTTGTCCGACCCATAGCACGACTACTCCAATTTTTATATAACACCAGGAATTCATGTAGAAATGAACCAAAATCCATCAAGTTATCATCTGCAGATAAAAAAAGGTAACCGAAATAATTTTCAAATGGATTCAGGCTGATAGCTTTAGTACGGAAGTCTCGTGTATTAAAAATGGAAAACCTCTACCATAGAATAGCAAATTACGTGCGGTTAACCCGTGTATAGATGACCAGGAAATCTAACGAGTTGGCAGCAGAATCCAACATGCAAGTATTGAATACCATACAAAATTGCCCATCGTTTTGCGGCGATATTTGACAATGCCATCCCCATAACAAAATCCTGAAAAAGTTCCAGAGTACTCGTTATTGATATGCCTAATATAAAATCATCGGGAGATTAGTTCTAGCAATACAGGACTTGAGAAAATACTCTGGAAAAATTCCAGAGTACTGGCAATTGATACGTCTAACAAAAAATCATCAGGAGATTAGTGCTAACACATCCTCAGTTGAATTGCGAAAATTTAAAAAGTTCTCCTTACGTGAGTGCCATACAAAATTTCCCATCATATTACCCACAAGACACATGGTCACAGAGCTGATTATTGCAGAAAAGCACATCAAATATATGCACGCAGCACAATCATTGATGGTTTCCACACTAAGATAAAGGTATTGGATACTTAATTGCAAAAATCTAGTGCGGAAACAGATCGATCGCTGTATTCTGTGTGCCCGATACAAACCTCAAAAAATGAATCAATTAATGAGAGATTTACCACCCGCTCGCTTAAATCTAAAATATAATCTTATCCAATTTTGATAAAATTCAGCGTGTACGATGGAAATGGGATTCTTAAATGATTTTTGGACGAAGTTGTGGGATATGGCCAATTAGGGAGGAACTTGGCCATTTCTTGTCCAATTTTGATAAAATTCAGCGTGTACGATGGAAATTGGATCCTCAAATGATTTTTGGACAAAGTTGTGGGATATGGCCAATTAGGGAGGAACTTGGCCATTTCTTGTCCAATTTTGATAAAATTCAGCGTGTACGATGAAAATGGGATTCTTTAATGATTTTTGGACGAAGTTGTGGAATATGGCCAATTAGGGAGGAACTTGGCCATTTCTTATCCAATTTTGATAAAATTCAGCGTGTACGATGGAAATTGGATTCTCAAATGATTTTTTGACAAAGTTATGGGATATGGCCAATTAGGGAGGAACTTGGCCATTTCTTGTCCAATTTTGATAAAATTCAGCGTGTACGATGAAAATGGGATTCTTAAATGATTTTTTTACGAAGTTGTGGAATATGGCCAATTAGGGAGGAACTTGGCTATTTCTTGTCCAATTTTGATAAAATTCAGCGTGTACGATGGAAATTGGATTCTCAAATGATTTTTTGACAAAGTAATGGGATATGGCCAATTAGGGAGGAACTTGGCCATTTCTTAACAAATTTTGATAAAATTCAGCGTGTACGATGGAAATGGGATTCTTAAATGATTTTTGGACGAAGTTGTGGGATATGGCTAATTAGGGAGGAACTTGGCCATTTCTTGTCCAATTTTGATAAAATTCAGCGTGTACGATGGAAATTGGATTCTCAAATGATTTTTTGACAAAGTTATGGAATATGGCCAATTAAGGGAGGAACTTGGCCATTTCTTATCCAATTTTGATAAAATTCAGCGTGTACGATGGAAATTGGATTCTCAAATGATTTTTGGACAAAGTTATGGGATATGGCCAATTAGGGAGGAACTTGACCGTTTCTTAACCAATTTTGATAAAATTCAGCGTGTACGATGAAAATTGGATTCGTAAATGATTTTTGGACGAAGTTGTGGGATATGGCCAATTAGGGAGGAACTTGGCCATTTATTGTCCAATTTTGATAAAATTCATCGTTTACGATGGAAATGAGACTCATTCCATACAAACGTTCATGTTTACTCTTGCTTCTTAGCAAAACTCGATTGCAAATATTTTCAAAGACAAATGTTTTTTTTACAGGAAATTTTTCATTTACATCTTTTTACATTAGATGTATGTGTGACTACATTTGATTCTGCTACTAAATACTTGTAAATTTGTATATTGTGTGTACCGATGAATATTTTTTTTCTATGTGTACTATATCCAAACGTCGGGTTTTTATTAAATAATTAATAAAAAAATAAAATATTAAGCTAAAAACCAAATAAAATTAATTTATTTTTAAAAGATATTGCTGATAACCAAAAAACAATCCCTAATACTTGTTGAAAAAATAAGAAAATTCAAAATCCCGTATATTTTTGCATTTATTGTTTCTCTATTCCTTCATTTTCTCGTTTCAACAAAATGTGGACTTGCCCCAGTTTCAAAATAAACGGCTCATTTGATCTGTTTCTGCAAGGTTGACGAGGCAATTTAAAAATTAAATCTCCATTTTCCAGAATATTTTAAAACTAATTTAAATTTTTTAATTTATTTATTTATAAATTTGTTGCCAATTTATTATTTTTGTCGCTCAAAATGTTTATGTACGATGCCCAAAAAGCATTTTTTATTTTCCCTTCCAATAGTGTCAAAAAAGTTTTGGGTATGTAATATTGCATTACAAAATATTGCATTACAAAATGTTGCATAATATTTTTCCGCACATTTATCGAATCGCGCGCGCGAAAAATATTATGCAACATTTTGTAATGCAATTATACTGTATTGTGATATTTGCAAGTGGCAATACAAGAAAAGTAAAATGAAATCAAAGTTACCAATTTTCCTTATCGTAACATAACGTTTCCATCGTAACATAATTCTAGTTTCGCTTGTTACGCAAATTTTTGCATATCATAATACACAAGTAAGTACTAATTATAGTATAGTTATAGTAACATGTTTATTAAATAATAAACATACATCAAGTGATTAAACCACCATCCGCACATTCCCATGCACCAATCACCAATTAAAATGTTATTGCAGAAAAATCTACGTCTAAAAATACCGACCTACCACCGTCCTGTATAATTACAGAGGCAATTGTTGCTACATCTAGTGAATCACGGGTATATCTGCCTGGTAAAGAGTAGCAAAAAAATAAGATTCATCGTGCGCGTGCTGGTACTACGAATGAGCCCAACAGTTTGGAAGAGATTGATATTCCTCAACAACTTCGATATCTCGAAGTAGAGTTATATGTATTAAACGAAGAAATTTGTGAGGGAGACAAAATTATTTTACTGGGCACCATCTCCTCATTAAAGCTACTTTCAGAATGCAGTTGTTGGATTATGGATGGAACTTTCGATGTAGTTCCTTCCATAATTCGGCAACTGTTTTCTATACATGAAAACATTGAAGGGAAAATAGTACTACTAGTTTTTTGCTTACTGAGTAAAAAAACAAAGAAATGTTACGACCAAATGTTTTTTCAATTAAGGAAAATATACCTTGAGAATGAAATCAACATTAATCCACAAAGAATTTTGTTTGATTTTGAAAAAGCCATTGTTTCGTCGGCAAAGGCTTTTTCCCTCAGACATCGTTTAAGGGCAAATTATTTGGCGTAAAGTCCAAAAAAGTAAATTAGCAGCCAAGTACGGTACTTCTGAGTATTTTTCTTTACAACTCCGAATGCTCGAAAGTCTCGCGTTTGTACCACCAAACGAAGTGGCCAGTTATTATTGCAGCTTAAGCAATCAGTTTGTGGACAATGATTTTAAAAAAACTTGGGAGCTGATTCAAGCGAAACTACATAGGAGATTTAAATCAACGGCCTAAATATAACCCTAAATTTTGGACTGTAGGGAGTGCAGAAACAGGCACGGAGTGTTTACCGCGGACCCAGAATAGTGTAGAAGCATGGCACCGTCGTCTAAAAGTTGTTGTGGGAAAACGCCATGCTGGGTTGTTTAAGCTGATACAAAACCTTTCAAATGAGCTTATTGTGGCCAAACATCGTGTGTAGAAAATTAAAAATGGGAACAGCAACCTAAAAAAAAATACACAATAACAAAAAATAAACGAATAAAAAAAACTATGGAGAAACGAGAGAGACTTGGTAAAACAGAGTATTTAAAGAGAATTGCTCAAAATATAATTCTCAATTAAATTGTTTAACTTAAAATTAAATTTAAATTGTTGTATTAACTATTAATTTATTATGAATTTCAATAAAATAAAAATATGTTATGAATTTATAACCAAATTAAATATTTTTTAGTGACATCTACTAAAAAGAAAAATAATTGCACTATTTTATTATACAAGTTTTTGTAATTGCAACATTTTATAGTTGCAACATTTTGTAATTGCAAGATTTTGATGTTGCAAAATTAATAAAAAAAGCAACATTTTGTTACTGCAACATTTTGAAATGCAATATTTTATACCGATCCCGTCAAAAAATTATAAATGTTGCCAAATTGTTATATTTTGTTCCAAAAACTTAATTTTATGATGCCAAGAAATTTTTGTTTGTTGCTCATTTATTTGTGCCGTTTATTAATTTTTTGTATCCTTAATAATAATTTTTTGTGTGCCAGTTTATTGCCAGCCCTTAATAATAGTTATGTCACTTACAGTTCGACATTCTTCGACAGTTTTAGAAATAGGCCCATTTCATTTGGCGATTCCGCAATTTTTCGCCAACACTTTTTTTTATCAGCCTTACCCGTTGCAGAAACATGTTTTCCTTGAAAATATAAAATTTTCATTATATACAATTAAACAAGTGTAAAATATAGTAATATATGATATACATATTTGAAATTACCTATAGCAAACTGAAAATTTTGCTCAACTAAATCAATTAGTGCAGATTTTTGAGCCAAACCAATGCGTCTGCTCTTTTAGTTCCCTGCGCCTTCCCTTGACTAAAAACATTTCAAGGATAATGTAATTCATGGTAGAAAATACAACGTTACAAACCACTTACCATTGTCTCCCAATTTCAAATATTTATTTATTCGATACACAAATTAGCTAATTTGATTTAATTGATTTAATTTTTAATTGATTTAATTTCATTTGCCATATACCTTAGTACATATATACAAAACACGAGAAAACAATTGATTAGCTGGGCTAGTTTGTAGGCAATAGGTAAAGCAACCTTGATTATATAAAGCCAAGGTTTAAATAGTAAAATTTATTAATATAAAAGTATGTATATTCCCATAGTTACAAATAATTTTAGTATATACTAAGTGTAACTATGGGTCCTCACCAAAAGTAATTGCAAATATTTGCAATCTATTTGATTTTTTTTTCACATGGATAGAAAAAAATATTTATCTGTATACACAAATTTAAGTATTTAGTAGCAGAATCAAATGTAGCCAAACATACATCTAATGTAAAAAGATGTAAATGAAAAATTTCCTGTAAAAAAAAACATTTGTCTTTGCAAATATTTGCAATCGAGCTTTGCTAAGAAGCAAGAGTAAACATGAACGTTTGAATGGAATGAGTCTCATTTCCATCGTAAACGATGAATTTTATCAAAATTGGACAAGAAATGGCCAAGTTCCTCCCTAAGTGGCCATATCCCATAACTTTGTCAAAAAATCATTTAAGAATCCCATTGCCATCGTACACGCTGAATTTTATCAAAATTGGACAATAAATGGCCAAGTTCCTCCCTAATTGGCCATATCCCACAACTTCGTCCAAAAATCATTTAAGAATCCAATTTCCATCGAACACGCTGAATTTTATCAAAATTGGTTAAGAAATGGCCAAGTTCCTCCCTAATTGGCCATATCCCATAACTTTGTCAAAAAATCATTTGAGAATCCAATTTCCATCGTACACGCTGAATTTTATCAAAATTGGATAAGAAATGGCCAAGTTCCTCCCTAATTGGCCATATTCCACAACTTCGTCCAAAAATCATTTAAGAATCCCATTTTCATCGTACACGCTGAATTTTATCAAAATTGGACAAGAAATGGCCAAGTTCCACCCTAATTGACCATATCCCACAACTTTGTCAAAAAATCATTTGAGAATCTCATTTCCATCGTACACGCTGAATTTTATCAAAATTGGACAAGAAATGGCCAAGTTCCTCCCTAATTGGCCATATCCCATAACTTTGTCAAAAAATCATTTGAGAATCCAATTTCCATCGTACACGCTGAATTTTATCAAAATTGGACAAGAAATGGCCAAGTTCCTCCCTAATTGGCCATATTCCACAACTTCGTCCAAAAATCATTTAAGAATCCCATTTTCATCGTACACGCTGAATTTTATCAAAATTGGACAAGAAATGGCCAAGTTCCTCCCTAATTGGCCATATCCCACAACTTTGTCAAAAAATCATTTGAGAATCCAATTTCCATCGTACACACTGAATTTTATCAAAATTGGATAAGAAATGGCCAAGTTCCTCCCTAATTGGACATATCCCACAACTTCGTCCAAAAATCATTTAAGAATCTCATTTCCATCGTACACGATGAATTTTATCAAAATTGGACAAGAAATAGCCAAGTTCCTCCCTAATTGGCCATATCCCATAACTTTGTCAAAAAAACATTTGAGAATCCAATTTCCATCGTACACGCTGAATTTTATCAAAATTGGATAAGAAATGGCCAAGTTCCTCCCTAATTGGCCATATCCCACAACTTCGTCCAAAAATCATTTAAGAATCTCATTTCCATCGTACACGCTGAATTTTATCAAAATTGGACAAGAAATGGCCAAGTTCCTCCCTAATTGGCCATATCCCACAACTTCGTCAAAAAATCATTTAAGAATCTCATTTCCATCGTACACGCTGAATTTTATCAAAATTGGACAAGAAATGGCCAAGTTCCTCCCTAATTGGCCATATCCCACAACTTCGTCCAATGATCATTTAAGAATCCCATTTCCATCGTACACGCTGAATTTTATCAAAATTGGACAAGAAATGGCCAAGTTCCTCCCTAATTGGCCATATCCCATAACTTTGTCAAAAAATCATTTGAGAATCCAATTTCCATCGTACACGCTGAATTTTATCAAAATTGGACAAGAAATGGCCAAGTTCCTCCCTAATTGGCCATATCCCATAACTTTGTCCAAAAATCATTTGAGAATCCAATTTCCATCGTACACGCTGAATTTTATCAAAATTGGACAAGAAATGGCCAAGTTCCTCCCTAATTGGCCATATTCCACAACTTCGTCCAAAAATCATTTAAGAATCCCATTTTCATCGTACACACTGAATTTTATCAAAATTGGACAAGAAATGGCCAAGTTCCTCCCTAATTGGCCATATCCCACAACTTTGTCAAAAAATCATTTGAGAATCTAATTTCCATCGTACACACTGAATTTTATCAAAATTGGATAAGAAATGGCCAAGTTCCTCCCTAATTGGACATATCCCACAACTTCGTCCAAAAATCATTTAAGAATCTCATTTCCATCGTACACGATGAATTTTATCAAAATTGGACAAGAAATGGCCAAGTTCCTCCCTAATTGGCCATATCTCATAACTTTGTCAAAAAATCATTTGAGAATCCAATTTCCATCGTACACGCTGAATTTTATCAAAATTGGATAAGAAATGGCCAAGTTCCTCCCTAATTGGCCATATCCCACAACTTCGTCCAAAAATCATTTAAGAATCTCATTTCCATCGTACACGCTGAATTTTATCAAAATTGGACAAGAAATGGCCAAGTTCCTCCCTAATTGGCCATATCCCACAACTTCGTCCAAAAATCATTTAAGAATCTCATTTCCATCGTACACGCTGAATTTTATCAAAATTGGACAAGAAATGGCCAAGTTCCTCCCTAATTGGCCATATCCCTCAACTTCGTCCATTGATCATTTAAGAATCCCATTTCCATCGTACACGCTGAATTTTATCAAAATTGGACAAGAAATGGCCAAGTTCCTCCCTAATTGGCCATATTCCACAACTTCGTCCAAAAATCATTTGAGAATCCAATTTCCATCGTACACGCTGAATTTTATCAAAATCGGGTAAGAAATGGCCAAGGTTCTTCTTAATTGGTCATCATATCCCATAACTTTGTTATTAATGATTTCACAAATTGTAAGTAAAATTTTTGCCGCCCCGGTGGCACAGTGGTTAGCATGCTTGCTTTTAAGCTCCGGAGGTTCCGGGTTCGATTCCCGGCGGGTGATGAAAAAATCACGGCTGGTTAATGTGTTGGATCAATGAATTAATCACTCATTATCCGTTAAAAAAACGATTACGAAACTTCAAATGAAGCGGCCAAATCCCTCCATGGGATGTAGCGCCAGCGAAAAAAAAAAAAAAAAAATTTCCATCGTACACGCTGAATTTTATCAAAATTGGACAAGAAATGGCCAAGTTCCTCCCTAATTGGCCATATCCCATAACTTTGTCAAAAAATCATTTGAGAATCCAATTTCCATCGTACACGCTGAATTTTATCAAAATTGGACAAGAAATGGCCAAGTTCCTCCCTAATTGGCCATATCCCATAACTTTGTCAAAAAATCATTTGAGAATCCAATTTCCATCGTACACGCTGAATTTTATCAAAATCGGGTAAGAAATGGCCAAGCTTCTTCTTAATTGGTCATCATATCCCATAACTTTGTTATTAATGATTTCACAAATTGTAAGTAAAATTTTTATATGAAGAACACCCCCAAAAACGAATAAATGAGCAAAATGCTATTAAGGGAATTAAATCTTATTAAAGATTAAGGGAATTTACGTTATGAACCAAAATTTTCCATATTGATTTACGAACAATTAAACGAATTATACAATAGCCACGAAATATTGGTTTCAGCTTAAGACATTTTCACTAAACGATGGCATATTTTGACCAATTTGTTTTGTAAATTGGAGGTCAACTGTACATATACATATGTATATTCAAACAACGGTCATAAAATAATTTGTTAAAATTTCAGCGAACATTTTCAGCGATAGGCATCCAATTAATAATATTTTATATATATTTTTACTGCCTACATTTAGGCTAAAAATAATGCTTAAGAAACTAACCCAAAATGCAGTCGGAATCCCTATCCTGGTTTCAAATTTTTTATTAAATTTTCAGACAAAACGGCATTTTTACCACCATCTGGGTCTAATTTTGGCGGTTTATACGAATTCGCAGTGAAGTCAGCGAAATTTCATCTAAGATGGGTTCTGGGGAACACCGTAATCAATTTTGCAGAAATAACCACCTTACTGTTACAAATCGAGGCAAAATGTGATATAGACATGCTAACACCAGCTCTGCAGGTCCTAAAAAAAATAATAAAAATACAGCGATTATATTTTGGATGTAAAAAAATACTCCAGAATAAATGGTTTTCAGGCCTAAAAACAACGGTATCAAAACCTATTTTTTCAACTCTTTAAAATTGTTTTGATTCTATTACAAGAGGTCTCAAAACCTAAAGTTTATTTTTTTTTGTGCTTGAGACCTATTATTACTAAGCTAAATTAAAATTCGCCAAATACGACCCGCAGGGTGTCGTAGGCCAACCAAATATTTGCCTATACCCATTAGATAATTACTAGCTCTATATACACACACACACAAATAAACGTTGCAGGCAATTTTTATAAACTCGTACACAAATATTTATTTTCATACAAATTTATTCCAAATATGTGCAAATAATCTTAACCACAACTAGAAATATGTACATAAATGATGTGTGTATAAAACCAAAATTTCGTCAACACATTTTTTTGTGTACTTAGCTAGTTTTTGAATTTGGTATAGATAGTATAATGTACGAGTACTATGTGTGTAAATCTATCAGCGTGAAATTCATAAAATTTCATTATGGAAATTGGTTTTAATCTAATGGAAATGACAAAAACTGCATTTTGTTGATAATAATTTTAAAAATAAATTACAATTTATGATGCTCAGGTGGGTGGTTCTGTTGTTTTTGTGTACTAATTTAATTACATTCCGTATTTATGACATTTTTACTATGGTGTATACATTCTATTTTTGTTAATATGTAATCTAAAAATCTAGAAATTTTAATATTTAAATTCTATAGGATCATTCTAAGTGTATACATTATTTTAAAACTGGAAGAGTTAAAAGGACTATTAAACAAAACATCCATAAAAAATATTATCAATCATAAATGGGAAACAAAATCCAATTTTCTAAGAATATGTAAACAATCCGATTTATGCAACCTCTTTTGAGAGAATACTCCATTTAATTTTCCAGCATTAATGATTGCATAACATGCTGTCGTAGGTATAGAAAAAATATCAAAAACCATCTAATAATCGTAAAATTTTATCGTTGCACCATTCCTTGAGAATCGTGTTACTGTTGCAAACGTACATGTACACGCACAAATACCCAAAACGATAAAACCAATTTCGGTACCGTGTATAGATTTTTTGCTCTGCTCTTTTTAATGGATATATTACGGATGATTGTCACCCTTTTATATTGTAATGTAAATTTGTTTAGTTATACATAAAAAGGAGAAAAACATGGAAATTACGTTGCTTCTTTTGTTTTTATGGTTTATGATCATTCGCAATGAAAACAACAAAATACTTAATCAAACTGGCTTTTTGTATTTTATAACAATTTTTGATTGTATGATTAAATAAATTTTAAAAATTTATTATTTTTCATTAATGAGAAAAAGCAAGATTTTAAGCGCTGCCACAACAAAGACGAGCAAAGTGACAAAAATCTATGTAATATAATATAATATTATATGCCATCATTTTTTTACTCACAATCTTTTAAAGAAAGTTTATTTTGATTAAGCAAATAAATACTCTTAATAAACGGTGATAAAAAAAAACTGTTTCTAATCCAAGCATGGCCAGAATAGCCAAATGATAACGAAAAAGATTTCTTATGATGTTGGAAAAAAAAGAATAAAACTTGCCAACCCACTATTGTATTTTTCAAATTTCTCAAACATCTGTTTTGTGTAGTGTGAATAATTTAAGTTTGTTCCAATACAATTTTTACAAATTCCTATTATGTTATTAAAACATTAATTAACCACCTGCTGCCATCGAGTGAAATCATTACACTGTGAACTCCATTTATTATTTTTAAGGTTTGTGAATATTACTGAAATAATATTCATAAAATTTTAATTAACATTATTGATTCTATAAAAAAATAAAAATATTTATTATTAATAAACTAACAAATTTTGTTATTAAAATAATAAAAGCTACAATATAAAGTAAACAGAAAAAAAATGTAATTAAAAATTTCATTTAATGATAATTAAAATTTTGTTGATATTTTTATTGATTTCAAAAATAACAACAATCCAATCAATGACAAACGCATAATAAAAATATAATTATTAAATTTTTGTTTTGCGTTTTTTTTTTTTGGTTAATAAATTTTTGACATGCAAATTATTATCAATAAATTGTAAATTAAAAAATTTATTACGCAAGTCCATAAATAAAAACAACATAATTAATAATTATTAACTGTTATTACATTACTTGTTTTTTTTTATTTACGTATGTATGTACATTAATTTAATTTATGTGCGACATGATATTATTCCACCACAATTATACTGTTACCAACTTACAAGATAGAAACAGTAAAACGATTTTAAAAATCTAAATCGAATGATAGCTACTTAAATCTACTAATAAATTATTTAAAATACGGATTTATGGTAATTAAAATTATAATTAACGACTATTTATTTATTGTTAATGATGTTTGAATATTATTAGTTGCAATCAGATGTTTATTGGAAAAATCAATATTTAGTTATTGCTAAAATTGATTGCTTCAGAGAACCATCCAACAAGAAAAAATGTCTTGAAATTTATTTTTATTTTTACCTTTACCAATTTAAACGGCTCAAGTATTTTTCATTATTATTATCACGTCATTCTTATTTTATTGACCTAGGTGAATAAATAAAATGTGGATTTTGAATTTATGGACAACAAAAAGTGTGACAAATTAAACTTATTTTGGTACTCTTTAAACACCTTGTTAAACAAACTAATAAAATTACAACCTTTAATTTGGATTTTAAAATTAGGGGGGGGGGGGGGGGAGGGGGAGTGGCGAGTAGACAAGAAACATTTGCTACGGTTAGTACAAATTTGTGCGACCGCTTGGGAACATGATGATGAAACGAAATATTGCCCCTCACACCGTCCAACCGCCGATGGAAAAATATTGGACATATAACACAATTAATAATAAGGTAAAAATTAAGGCTTTTCAGATCTTGCGGTTACAACAGGGAGGCGCTGTATTGGAAAAAATGTGTTGTCTGTAATAATTTATCCTCAGGGATCAATACTTAATTATAGATTAAAAGATGCTGTATAAGATAGCAGACAATTTTCAGCAGAAAAAATAAGTTTTTCTACTTACCACCAGGGGAAGCACTAAAACAAAACAGAACTTTTTCTGCTGAAAAATTAATTAGGCAGCAGAAAAATTATGAATGTTGTTAATTTTTTGTTGTTGTTTTGTAATGTTTATTTTTGTTTTTAATATTGTTGTTATTCGTATTTCTCGTTCGCGAAGATTTTTTAATTTTGGATGCTGAGATGGATGCTTTAGATTGTTTTTGGATAATTATTTTGTAATGGTTTTAAATTTTAATTAGTCAAAAATCGTATTACTGAGATTTAGAATTTTGGGAGTTAAATTCATTGAAATCTTTAAATTTGTTAAATTCTATTTTTTTTTTAAGTTTAGTGGCTACTTTAAACACCTCTAAATTTTTTAAACTGATTAAATAGTTGTTTATATTCTACGAAATCATTTAGTTATTGTAATTTTTTGATCTTTAAAATCTTAAAAATTTCGTAATTCTTTCTATTCTGCAATTTTGTAAAATTCTTTAAATATTTGAAGTATATGAAATACTATTTCTTTAAATTTTGTATATTCCTTAAATTTAAGTTCTTTAAACTCTTTAAAATCTTCAAATTATTAAATTTTTTATGTTCCTCAAGCTCTTTAAATTCATAAAAATTTAATAATCCAAATATTCATACTTTTAATTCTGTAAATTCTTTAAATTCCTTCATTTTTTTTTGGATCCTTAAATTCTATAAACGCTTTAAAATGTTTAAATTTTTTGAATTCTTTAAGTTGGAAAAGTTTAAAATCTTGATTTTTTTTTATTAAATTACTTGAATACAGGTTTCCTCCACGGTTTCCCATAACACGGTCTTACTCCAACACGGTAAGGCAAATTGCAAAAAATCCTCGTATAACAGGTTTCTGTTTCGTATGGGACCTCTAATAAATCTTATGAAGTTAAACGTTTTTTTAATTTTATTCATTGTTCACGCCCTATTTTATATACTAATTTCTAGTCTCGTTTACTATAGTTTTACTTAACAAAAAATCTAACTATCGTGTTTAAGGAGAGAAACTGGTACTCTTAATTGTTTAAGTTTTTATTTAAGAGGGAATTTATTTAAACTTCTAGTTTACATTCTTTAAATTTTTCAAATTCTTTAAATTCATTAAATTTTTACGAGCTTTTTTTAACTTAATATCTTCATTTTTTAAAATCTATAAAATAATTAAAATCTCATTTAGTTTTTTGAATTCCATTCTTCAAATAATTTAAATTCCTTAAAATCTTTTCCGAATTCCTAAAATTTTTTGAAAATTATTAAATTCTTAAAATTGCATAAATATTTTAAAATTAATAAATTCTTTGAAATCTTTAAATATAAATCTTTACAATTTAAATTTTTTTTAAATCTTTTATTACTTCAAATACTGTTAACCTTTAAAATTTTTTTGAAATCATTAAATTCCTTAAAGTTTTGAAACTCTATAAAAGAATTTAAAATTGAAATTCTTCAAATTCTGTAACGAACCATTTTTATGTATGCACGTCTAGAGGAGATAGACTCAACGGCTGGGAGGGTCTTCCACACAAAAACTCGTGGTTCGTACAACCCTTACGTGCAATAAAAATATAAAAAAAAAACTCAAATAACAACACTAGCAGATGCCAAAAGAGCCACCCTCGGAAACTCATCATCATCAATCAAAAAAAAAACTCACTCCATTATTATCAAATTAAACGAATTTAATTTTTAATCTTCATTACATTACAATGATTTATAAACGTTACTTGAAATTTATTTACTTCGCACATGAAAACAGTAAAGTATATTTAGCTTCGCGAAATTTAAACTTTGAAAATAAAAACTCACCCGCCAACTGGATACGAAGAGTACCAAAGCAACCTTGATTATACAAGCCATAATCTAAAAAACGAAGCTTTTATAAGGGAATTAGAAACGAGGAAAAAACCAAAATTTTCATAGTAAAACACACAAAACATATGGGAAATCACTTTTTTTCCGAAGACAAATTTGTAAATGAAAACGTTGCAAATTCTTAATTATGATTTCTGAAATATTTTCATAAATGTTTGAATTTCAACATATATAAATCTCGTTTAAGTAAATCGTTTTCAGTTTCTTGTAATAATTGATTTATTTAAACCAAAATATAAAAAAAAGTTCATAACAACAGCATTCTGGTCAAATTAAAAAGAAAAGCTTACTACAAATCGTGTGCATTAAGCCAATATATATAGATGGCAGTGGCAGTGGCAGTAAACATTTTGAAAAACCGTACCAAAAATCGCCACTTGGGGAAATTTAAGTTCAAAAATTGTAGGAAAAGCAAAACAAATTCTCAAAATATTAAGAACGTGTCATAATTTTGTGATTAAACAATTTTTTTTGTATTTTTCTGTATAAATCTGAGACATCTAACGTACACTAGTAAAACTAAAGATAAATGTAGCAAGTATTATTTTAATTCGTCAGAGCCAACTTTGATGTATTTTTCAAAATGAAAGTTCGGAAAATATATTTTAGAAATAATTTAATTTTAATATTTCTGCAATTAATATTTACTTAATACCAATAAACCCTTCCTGTATATTGTTGCTAAAGATATGTAGAACACTTTTGTATACAAATTTTGTAACATTTTTGTATTTTTCAATGAAAAACTTGAAGCTAAAAAACACCATTTTTACTATGGATTCCTATGGAAATTAGTGAAAAGTTATACCACTAAAAAAGCTTCTAAAAAATACGTCATAATGATTATGGCTCTATACTCTAGAAGGCTCTGAGAGTACTCCTTGTTTCCTTTGTTGAGATAGGCTGAAATAAACACTTTACACTAAATAAATTTTAACTGTTTTTTCGTATGAGAAGGCTTCTTAATTTTGAAATTCTCTTAATTTGAACTTGACAATAATCACTTCTTACTTTTTTAATTACTATTTGCTTATACTTAAACACATATGTATACGCTGAACAAAGTGGTATACGTTATTATAGGTATTTATTAACAGAAATTATAATACCATAATTAGGTATAATAATACTCAAAAACTATCTGTGATACCATATAACAGACACTAACAATTATAATAATAATAATACAAAAACTAAATTAACACCAATCAACACCCGAGCTAACTGATTAAGAGGATACTGGTGTGGTATCTTCATCCGATCGTACGCCGTTATTTCTTAAGATAATCCTCTTAATGTAATTAAATGTATATATATATTTTTATGGGGACTCGTGCTGAAATCAATGGCCTCTCTCTAGTTATCCGTATCACACATTTATATCCAGATCAGCTAATAGGTGCGCTTGAATAACTAATTCCTTTGGACAGGCTAAACCTCAAAGAAAAATTGAGAGATCCTATATCCCGCCGTCCCCTAACGGGTTTCCCGTAGCTTGGTGGGACCGTTCAAGAATTCAACAATTAAATGTCAACGAATTCTCTATTTAACAATTTATCTTCAAAACTCACAAACAAAAAAAAGAAAAGTATATATCCCACAAGAAGAACTGCTTACGTAGTAAAAAAAATAAAATACAGCAGTAAAATTAAAACACAAGCAATCTCCAAATTGTGTTTAGCTTATGGCTTCTCGAGTTATAATAATCATGCGACAAATCACCTCACACAAGAAAAAACCAATTCCCATAGAATTACTAATTATACAGAAACTCCCCCCTACTTATGTGTTTGCAGAATACCTGTTACAGAAACTTATCGTACGATTTAATTCTGTTGGCAATGACTCATTTATGCGTTGACCATACAATTAAAAATAAAATCCGTTTGACTGATGTAGTCATCAACAAATAAAAATAAAAATTCAAAATTGGGTCAATGACCGACAATATGATCATAAACAATCTATTTACTCATCAAGTATATACATAGAAGGGATTGTTGTTATCGCTATTGCGTTTTGTTTGTCGTTTATCCATAACGATCTTCCTATTGCATTGCAAATCAATAAGACAGCCGTAACAATTCTTTAAATTTTTTAATTTATTTTAATTCTCTAAAATTTAAAAAAATTGATTTTTAATTTATTTCAAGTTAATTTTTCTGAAAATTTAATCCAGTTTCGAACTGATGAGCTTATGATTATGAAAAAATCAACCTTCTCATCAGGCTGCGGCAACTGGACTGAGTGTATCACAATTTTCATTCTATACAGGGTGTTCGGCACATGGACCGACACAATTTTTTGGGGAATTGGTTGGGTCATTAGCTAGTTTTCACCCATACGACCCTACGTCCTAAGTGACACGGTAACTGAGATATGAATTTTTTTCGTTTTTTATTTAAATTACCTGAAATGTCGCCTTTAAATCGTCATATTTTTTTTGTTTGTGATTGTAATAGCACGAAATAACTTTTATTGTATTCTGCAATGTATTTTTAGTCTAAATAAATCACTATTTGGTACAAATGGCTTCAAGAAAATAAATTATATGAGCTTCGAAAGTCTTGAAAATGTCTAAATGTATGAAAAATTTCTACTTCTAAATTCAATATAAAAAAAAATAAACATTATTTTGAACATAGGTTTGTTTTAAAAAGTTGTCTAGTTTATACTCTTTCGAACGGTATGCTACATGTTGGAGAAATTATTTAAAGTATGGTCAAAATAAGAAATAGAATTTGTCAGGGTCAAGAAAATTCTTTTTATCTATATTATGTTTTTATTAAATATGAGTTATAATATTTGTTCGAATTGTTCTCCTCTACTCCGTATGCATGCACGACACATTTTCCTTATTTCAAATGTTATTGTGCGAAGTCGCATTTCTCTTTTCATTATTTCAAATGCAGCTATAATTCGCTCCATTAAAATTTCTCGTGAGGGCACCTCTGTTGCATAAACCAATTCCTTTGCACGTCCCCAGACGTAAAAATCGAGGGGTGTCCAAAGAAATTCCAAAAATTCCCAGAAAAAGCCCAAAAATTCCCAAAATTCCCAGAAAATGCGCAAACAATTCCAAAAATTCCCAGAAAAAACCCAAGAATTTCCAAAAATTCGCAAGAAAATGCCCAAGAATTTCCAAAAATTCTCAGAAAATGCCTAAGAATTTCCAAAAAATTCCCAGAAAATTCCCAAGAATTTCCAAAAATTCCCAGAAAATGCCCAAGAAATTCCTAAATTTCCCAGAAAATGCCCAAGACTTTCCAAAATTCCCAGAAAATGCCCAAAAATTCCCAGAAAATGCCCAAGAAATTCCAAAAATTCCCAGAAAATGCCCAAGACTTTCCAAAAATTCCCAGAAAATGCCCAAGAATTTTTAAAAATTCCCAGAAAATGGCCTTGAATTTCTCCATTTTCTGGGAATTTTTGGAAATTCTTGGCCATTTTCTGGGAATTTTTGGAAATTCAAGGCCATTTTCTGGGAATTTTTGGAAGTTCAGGGCCATTTTCTGGGAATTTCAAAGCCATTTTCTGGGAGTTTTTGGAAATTCAATTTCTGGGAATTTTTTGGAAATTCAAGGCCATTTTCTGGGAATTTTTGGAAGTTTAGGGCCATTTTCTGGGAATTTTTGGAAGTTCAAGGCCATTTTCTGGGAATTTTTGGCAGTTCAGGGCCATTTTCTGGTAATTTTTGGAAGTTCAAGGCCATTTTCTTGGAATCTTTGGAAGTTCAAGGCCATTTTCTGGGAATTTTTAGAAGTTCAAGGCCATTTTCTGGGAGTTTTTGGAAATTCAAGGCCATTTTCTTGGAATTTTTGGAAATTCAAGGGAATTTTTGGAAGTTCAAGGCCATTTTCTTGGAATTTTTGGAAATTTAAGGCCATTTTCTGGGAATTTTTGGAAATTCAAGGCCATTTTCTGGGAATTTTTGGAATTTTTTGGGAATTTTTGGAAATTCTTGGGCATTTTCTGGGAAGTTTTGGAAATTCTTGGGCATTTTCTGGGAATTTTTGGAATTTCTTGGGCATTTTCTGGGAATTTCTGGAAATTCTTGGGCATTTTCTTGGAATTTTTGGAAATTCTTGGGCATTTTCTGGGAATTTTTGGAATTTCTTGGGCATTTTTTGGTAATTTTTTGGTAATTTTTGGTATTTTTGGAAATTTTTAATTATCAAAAAATAACCAAAAAATACTACCCAGAATTTTCTGAGAATTTTTGGAATTTCTTGGCCATTTTCTGGGAATTTTTGGAATTTTTGGCTTTTTCTGGGAATTTTTGGAATTTTTCGGGAATTTTTGGAATTTCTTGGGAATTTTTTGGGAATTTTTGGAATTTCTTTGGAATTTTCTGGGAATTTTTGGAAATTCTTGGGTATTTTCTGGGAATTTTTTGGGAATTTTCTAGGAATTAGGATTCATTTATTTATTTATTTATCTACCAACTTAATACTTATATACAATCTGGTTACAATTTCAGTAATACAATAATACAGGGTGTTCTGTATATGGACCGACACAATTTTTTGGAGAATTGGTTGGGTCATTAGCTAGTTTTCACCCATACGACCCTACGTCCCTGACACCGCTCGATTTTTACGTCTGGGGACGTGCAAAGGAATTGGTTTATGCAACAGAGGTGCCCTCACGAGAAATTTTAATGGAGCGAATTAATTTGAAATAATGAAAAGAGAAATGCGACTTCGCACAATAACATTTGAAATAAGGAAAATGTGTCATGCATGCATACGGAGTAGAGGAGAACAATTCGAACAAATATTATAACTCATATTTAATAAAAACATAATATAGATAAAAAGAATTTTCTTGACCCTGACAAATTCTATTTCTTATTTTGACCATACTTTAAATAATTTCTCCAACATGTAGCATACCGTTCGAAAGAGAATAAACTAGGCAACTTTTTAAAACAAACCTATGTTCAAAATAATGTTTATTTTTTTTATATTGAATTTAGAAGTAGAAATTTTTCATACATTTAGACATTTTCAAGACTTTCGAAGCTCATATAATTTATTTTCTTGAAGCCATTTGTACCAAATAGTGATTTATTTAGACTAAAAATACATTGCAGAATACAATAAAAGTTATTTCGTGCTATTACAATCACAAACAAAAAAAATATGACGATTTAAAGGCGAAATTTCAGGTAATTTAAATAAAAAACGAAAAAAATTCATATCTCAGTTACCGTGTCACTTAGGACGTAGGGTCGTATGGGTGAAAACTAGCTAATGACCCAACCAATTTCCCAAAAAATTGTGTCGGTCCATGTGCCGAACACCCTGTATATCCAAAACGAAAGGTGCAGGTTGCACTAGCGAATTATACTAATAGAGCCTCGCGCTTACGATATACGCAAAAACAACATTTGCAAATTATTCAGTTTTATTATCAAAATAATCCAAGTTTGCTCGCTATTCGTCGAATTTTTGAAAATTTTGAGCGTACATTTTCTTTACATAATGTTCAAGTGCCAATAAGACAAAGAAACGCTCGAGGTAATGCAAATATTGCTGAAGACTTTAATTTGTTGATTCCAAGACGTTCTCAAGAATTGGGACTGTCTCAAACCACAACCTGGCGGATTTTGAGAAAATATTTCGGTTTGCATCCGTATAAAATTGTTCTCACTCAAGAACTGAAGCCATTGGACCACCGTCAACGTCGTGAATTTACTGATTTTGCCTTGGAACAACTTGAAAACGATAACGATTTTTTTGAGAAAATCATCTTCTCCGATGAGGCTCACTTTCATCTGAGTGGTGCGGTAAATAAACAAAACTGTCGATTCTGGTGCGAAAAAAATTCACAAATTATTCATGAAAAACCATTACATTCATCTATCATTCATCTTTGTATATTATTAAAAATACAAACTAAAAACTAAACAAAACAATTTATAAAAGAAAATTAAAAAAATTCAACTGAGAAATTAATATGTATTACGTATAATTCGCTAATACTTAACTACATGGTTATAGCAATCAATAATGTAATTAATAATTCAGTCGCTATAGCGTGATGAGATTGGCTGGAAAATATTTAAATTTTTCGTGTTTCTCATTCAGATCGAAACTGAACTTATAATTCTTAATAACTTCGCTCTTTGTAAAAAATAATTATCTGGTTATTTACCAGAAGAACTTTAATTTCAAAAATTTTAAAAATTTAAAACAACATATACACATACTCGTGTTATGAACCTTTTACTTACAAGTGGGTATGAATTTCCATCATAAGGAACAAAAGTTTGTATAACGAACAAACCTGTAAGTCAAAAGTATAAAGTTTTTTTCATTGAGAAAGCACTGTTAGCCTAGCTAGAAAATAGTTCATTCAATTAATATGACCTGTCGCTCATGTATACGTATGTATATTAGAAAATTTAAAGTTTTCATTAAATTCGAAATACAGTCGAACTTCTTTTATCCGGAACCTTCGGGGACGAGCGCTTTCCGAATAATCGAATTTTCTGGACATTCGAGGTCTCTTATAAAAACGCAATATAAGAAATTCGTTTATTTCACTTGTAAAACTGTGTAAATACATACAACATAACCAAAATACTAGCCTAATGTTTTCGTCCTAATAAACAAACCGTTACACTAGAAATATGTACAACGAAAAATAAAACAGAATTCGTTTTAAACTTTCTTAAACATATTTATATATACATATGTGAATTATACATGTAACTATGTATGTAAATATTGTTTTTTATCCAAAAATTATGAGTAAAATCCCCAAAAAATATTATTTGTTAGTTTTTCTGCAATTTTTTTTTATATTGTTCGTTGACTGTATTCTGTTTAGACTCTGGGTGCTCCGTTAAGTTTAATTAGGTAAAGCTCTCAATTTGTTTGGTATTCTTCAGAAAATCATTTTCTGCTTCAACAGCACGATCCCTTAATAAAACATGTGAAATATCTAACACCCAAACGTCTTTCAGATACCAGTTGGGAATACCGTAACGAGACCGAGTGTCAAAGCTCAAAATTTTCAAAAATGTTAGATGCTTTGACTGACCTTGGAAATACCGTAATTGAAAATAAAATTAAACACGAAATTTTGTCAATATAGTTAGCTTCTTATGAGTTCCTTGTAAGCATTACGATTTGGTCCGATTTGTTTGGTAAAGTTGGTTTCGTTAGTAAAATATTGCAATTGCAAAGCTCGACCATGCAAATAGATTTGGCAATAAAACATCTAAAAAGATTGTTATAATTTTTTGAAAAAATATAGAGAATCCGGTTTCACTCTCTTTGGCTGCATTAGAATTAAATAATAACCAAATATTTAAAATCGAACGACTTAAGAAAATTAGACCATTATTTGATTATGATGCTGGCGATAAGCCATAAATGATGCAAAAGAAAATTTTAAAACCGAATATTTATTTGAGAATTGTTGATTCTGCCATTATTCTGCATTTAAGAAGCGATTTGGATCATATGAAAAGCACAACAATATACATAATATGTATTTGGATTTTTATATAATGTAGAGAAATTTAAAAGTATCAAAGAATAAGACATTTCTATTAATTGCAAAAGTTTACATGCTGTACTCGAAGGAGACTTTCCTCCCGATGATTTAATTAAGGAATTGTTGTTTTTTAGAAATACATATTGTCCCAGAAAAATCTACTTTCAAAGATCCTTATTTTCCCTGAGCTAAATCTTTGAAATAAATTTGTTGAAATTTTACTTAAATATGTGTCTCTGTACTTTTAAGTTAAAATAATTAATGTGTATCTGATTTTTCAAAATATTAATGTCTCACCCCTCGCAAATCGTCGTGCACACGGCCTCGCAAAATATCAAGCCAGGCCTGGTAGTGTGATATTAATGAAAAATTATACCAGAGATAAGAATAAAGAGATAAACTATTGGGAACGATCCCAAGGCTCCGCACTAATTGACTGATAAAAGCGACAATAGCAATATAAGCAGTAGCAGAAACACAACTCGTAACCCGACACGTTATGCCATCTAGACGAAAATAGTAAATTTTTTATTTTTGCTATCACAGGCAGCAACAAGAAAAAAATTTGGTCACATTGTATGTAGATAATTATCGCCACTACCACATATAAACAGTAAAAAGAAAAAATATGATGAATAAAAAAACGATTTTTTCATTGCTTCGTTGTTGTAAAAGCGGGTTTATGATTTTGGTTATTTATAATTTTTGTCTATGCATTTTCATGCATCCGTAGAATGAATATACATCCATACATACTTTTTTCAAAATATGACCTGAAAAGGTCGTTCACTTTTCTAATAGATCGATCATTTGTCAGATTTGTTATTTTCTTGTAGTTATCAAAAGTCTATGTAATTATATTTATAATACATACACAATGTATATCTATATAGTATAATATTTGTATATAGTATGTAATTATTTTTCTTATCTAAATTTCGCCTCGTAAAAATTCGCAGAAATTTAAAGTGACGTAAGCGGTCCATTTGGATCAACAACAAACACCGAGTTCCAGAGGCATTTTTATGTGACATTTAAGTCTTGTAAACAACATACAAAAAATTGTTGTGCCGTATGTGGTTGCCTTTCGGGACAAATTTGGCACACCACAATAATTTTAGGTTCCTACCTAACGTATACCAAAGATTTATAAATAAAAAATAACATAATTAACAAAATTTTGCGTTTTTATTACAAACCGGAAAATTGTGTTTCGTGATTTAAATTTTACAATACATAGTTTTGTTTACAAATTAAATTGTATAGTATTTAGTCTAACAACAGCAGTCTAACAGGATTGACTATAAAGGATTATTTTAATAGGCCCATTTGTACATATAAATGAAAATTGGGGAAATTTATTATCTTTTGTGATTGTGGCTTGGTATTGGCACGACACACAAGAAACTGTTGTCGTATGTGAATCCCTTTCGGGCCAATTAATCTCGTTTATTTGTGTTAGTAAGTTTTACACACAGCACAATAGTTTTAGGATTCTGGGCTCTAAAATTTAAAAAGTGGACACAATTTTTTACTGATTGTGCATAAAACTTATGTTATCATCTAAATAAAATACTTCTCATAGAAAAATATTTCATGATTTTTTTTTGACATTCTTTATGAGTTTTAATTTCTAGTCATCAAACCGGAATCGCGTTTCACGAGTTTGGATAAAACCCATATGAGAAATTTGTCATCGAACCGGAATTCGGGTGCTGATGTAGTTTCGCCCATATTAGTTTTGTTGGTTTTATTTTTTCGGTTAGTTTTCGAATTTTCACTGAACGGCTATATTTATTTTATTTTATTTTATTTTTCAATTTAACTGACAGACAGAAGATTTATATCTCCCAATTACCTATCAGTAAGCATATGTACAACGATTACACCAAAATTAAATTACATGTGTTACAAATTTTTAGCTTAAATTTTTTTTTTTTCTTTTTTTTTTATAAATAATAATAATATAAACATGAATATGTTAATAATGATATTAAATCATATAATATAATATAATATACAATACTTAAACAACTATACAATTAATCATGATACCAATATTTAATAATAAAAAACAACAGATTACCAAAATGTTAACTAATCATATGATTCAGTATGATATATTAGACACCAAGTTTGAAATATTGCGTAGAAAATTGGCTAAGGGACGATCAAATAAGTTTAGATCATTAAAATATAAATTATGATGCAACTGTAACCGAATCAATGGCGAATTATTTCTATAGTTTGTTCTATATGTGATTACCTTAAATGTAAGAGGGCGTGTTGTAGCGTAAGGATTGCCATTAAAATTAAACGTATCACCCAGTGTCAACTCACCATCTATTACACAATTTAATATTTTATATAAAGTAATTTCATCAGCCAGAATTCTCCTAGCTTTCAGCGATACTAAACTATATCTAGCCAGTCTGGTTTCATAAGGCTCCCTTTCATGTTTAAATTTAAAATTTAAATATCTAGTGAATTTACGTTGAACACGCTGTTGTGCAACCATCTAAATACATCTAATCATTACGTAAACACACAACATATTCCAACATACTTTTTTTTTTAATAAATTCACATAAATATTTTCTTAAAACAATATTAATACATGACTTTACATATTTTATATTCATAAACACAAACACAAGATAAATATAGGTCAATGTTATGAATCCGCATTCCAACGGTATTCAATTACAAAAAAATAAAAAAATATATATATATATTCGCACAAAACTAAATAAACAAAAACTGTTAGATATATGTATTTATGCATTTTAAGCAAATTTAGGCGAATAAGAAAGATGTACTAAAAACTCAATGTGTTATTTACTAACATAAATTAAGGCGTAAAGTAAGTACACACGCGCCATGCATAACAAATCAGAGAACATTGCCCCGAAATATGACAATCAATCAAAAAAATTGATTTTATAAAAAATGTGAATTTGCGAATTTCACAAAAATTAACAAAATGTTAAATTATCAAATTTACGAAATCAAAAAAAATGAATTTGATGAAAAATACGAATTTGCAAATCGCACAAAAAAAAATAAAATCAAGAAAAACAGGAAACTGCTAAAATTATTGTTGTAAAATATTAACAAAATTTTGTATATAAACCAAATTGTAAAATTCATAATTTATCAGTACATCGATCATAGTTAAAAAAGATCAGTCCATCGATCATTCTGTCGATCGCCCAGTCGATCAAATATAGTAATTTTTGGAACATCTAGTAGCATAAGTCACGTAAAATTTATAATAAAAAGTAACAGTGTAACCTTTCGAAATTAAACCAATAAAAATATTCTTCATAAACTATAACCAAACCTCTTTGCAATCATCATTTACGACAAAAAAAATAATATCAACCGACAATCTACAATTGGAAGAGATCAACCAAACTAGTACACAGAACGTTCATCAGATTTATTTGTAAGTATAATCCACCCAACATCCTACTAATATTAATTGACCAAAAGGCTGCACGACACTTGAGCAGAAACCTTCGCACGGCAAAGCGAAGGGGGGATTCCAAAACGTGAGAAAATCACGAGTATGCCCCATGTCTCACCTGTCCTATACAGTATCCTTACTCATTATTAACATAGGTGCCAATGGTACCTTCTCACTGTAGGAATACCACATATCACTGAAATTGACTATACAGAATCAGCCCCCACCCGTGGTAAGCTGATGACCACATTAACTAGACATTACTCATTTTAAACAGTAACAGGCAAAATTACTACATCCGATAAACTGAATCAATACTGTAAATCTGCTAGGAAATTACAATTTTATCAGAAATAAATTACCAAATTATTAATCTACTGACATACCGAGTTAGTCATCAACATTAGATGATCATGATACCCGTATGTCTGTAATTAATAAAGATAGTGTAGACAGAAACTCATAAACAAGCTGTTAAATATCAACAATCACAATCTTGGCACGAATTCGAGTGCCACAGAATCTAACGGCAAAGATAATAACAGAAGTAATCAATAAAATCTTCCATCACCACAACAAATCCTCCCGAAGTCACAACAACGCTCTAATGCGTCACTATGTACTGAATAGTTCGGATTCCAAATAGGAGTTAAGTATTCAAGAATACTTCTTACCAAGGCCACATAAATAACAAGGTGGGGACAATACCCAGTAAAATTTCTCATAGTTCTAGACGAGAAACCAAGCATTTTATATGCTTTTCCCACTACATTATGAATATGCAGTTTAAAGTCCATCCTATCATCAATAGTTATACCCAAGTCAACAACGTTTGATTTAATGTTGATATATGCATTGTTGATACTATACTTGAAATCTTGATTAACATTTCTCGGTTTTATTTTAATGACGCTGCACTTGTCAACATTAAGGTCCATATAATTTGTGCTGCACCAAATAAATAATTTATCAAGATCCTTTTGCAGTTCAAAGCAATTTTGTAACGATTTGATACAGCTAAAAATTTTAAGATCATCGGCAAATAACAAAGACTCATGCTGGAATATGTCAGAAATATCATTTATGAATAAAATGAACAATAACGGGCCAAGCGTTGAACCCTGAGGAACTCCTGAGGTAGGTGAAATTTCATTAGAACGTATACCGTTTATTTCAACGTATTGAACTCGAGCAGTTAAATACGATTTAAACCACAAATAATTACTACCTCTAACTCCATACCGAGACAACTTTTCCAATAGGAGTGAGTGATTAACTTTATCAAAAGCTTTAGAGAAGTCAGTGTAAATTACGTCAACTCCAAAGCCTGAATTTAAGGACTTAGTTACATATTCTGTAAAGCATAATAAATTTGTTAACGTAGAACGTCCTTGGAAGAACCCATGTTGACTTTTGGATACAATTCCCTTAGTGTGAGCAAATAATTTTGTATGAACAATTTTCTCGAAAATTTTAGAGACACAGTTAAGTATTGAAATTGGTCTATAATTTGAAATGTCTGCATTATCACCCTTTTTAAATACTGGAACTATTCTGGCAACTTTCCAAAGTACAGGGAATCTACCTTCGCAAAGTGATTTACTAAATAATATCGTCAGTGGTACACAGATGGTTCCAGCTACATTGCTTAGAAAATAAGGAGATAAATGATCAGCTCCAGGACCTTTATTTGTCTCAATTCTGGTTAGCTCCAATAATGTTTCAGCTTCAGTAATACATAAATTAGGTAAAATGCTACAATGATTGTACATATAATGTTCCATCGTTATTTCTGGAAACGTGCAATCCCAAATTGTAAACTTATTTAAAGAAATCCCCAAATAAATTACAGATATCTAAAACATTACAGCTGTAGTTATTGTTATAATGCATTCGTGAAGGGAAAGAATTTGATTCCTTTTTCTTTTTTCAGTAAGACCAAAACAGTTTGGGATTAACACACAGAGAGTTTTCTGTTAGTTTAATGAAATTGCGATAACACCGACTCTGTTCCTTAATGCTACATTACCCGGAAGATGTTTCTATGCTCTGCTCATTTAACTGCGTTATGTATGATTTCACGACCCGATTCCCTAAATCGTCCTAATGTAGAGTGCACGATTCTTCGGTCTGCACGAAATATTATCTTACTGAGTTTTTAATTTTATGAGCCAATTAGCATTTATCAATTAAACAATTTTTATTTGGTTCAGTTCAGGGCTCTTTTATTTCGGTTTTACCAATTAAAACTTTAGCTTCCCAACCGTATTCGGGTTCATTTCCAAAAGCGTAATGAAAATATATCAAACAATTCTTTCTTTTATACATAAATCAAAAAATAAAGCAATCACAAATATTTATTAAAACCGACTTTTCATGGAAACGCACAGCTATGTAATTTTCAAAAAAAACCTTGCTAAGGCGCTTTCATGTAAAAAAGGTTGTACATTTGAATAAAAATAAAGTTGCATGTGGCAAAAACAATTTAGATGAATAAATCTTGAGTTACCAATATAAGCGTAATCTGATTTAATTTGTAGCATTTCCAAAATCGATCTTTGTCTAAAATTTTTTTGTTTCTCGACAATTTTTATGTTACCTAAACTTATTTGGTGATTTGTATTTTTCAGATGTCGTGTAAGTGCACTAATGCTTAAATTTTGATCTTTATTTATGTCAGTTTTTTTGTTGGCAAAATCTTTTTTCTAAAAATTGTTTCGTCTGTCCTGTGTAGGCGTTGCAACTACATTGTACCTGATAAACAACGTTTGATTGTTTCTTTAAAGGTACGCTATCTTTAATTTTAGAAAACAAGTTGTTGTTTAAGCTTGTGGCTGAACGTCCTATAATTTTAAAGTTATAATTTTTGAAAGATTTTTGATTTTTTCGTAAAGATAACGTAGGGAATGGCCAAATAATTAGTGGTTTCATTTGTTGATCGAGAAATAAAATGTTTATGGGCATTTTTTTGTTTCCATATGAAGTCGTTTACCAATTTCTCAGGAAACTGGTTACGAAATAATGTATCTTTTAGAATTTTTAAATTTTTATTGTGAAATTTTTCTGATAGAAAGTTTTAGATTTTTTTGGGTCATAATTTCAATGGTGGTAATTTTATAATTGTTGCGAACCCAAGAATGAAAATTTAAATATCTACCAGACCAAGTATTTTTATGGTACCAATCACAAAAAATTTTGCCATTTGGTTCGTGAATCAGCAGAATGTCCAAAAATTAAATTTTGTTATCTACTTCTTTTTCTAAGGTAAATTTTATTCTGTTGTTCTTTGAATTAAAAGCTTCTAAAAATGAATAAATTTTGTTTATTGGTATTGCCGTAATTATATCGTCCACATATCTAAAGTAAAATTAAGGTTGAAAATCTAAAGAACTTAAACCGAATTTTCCAAATTTTCAATTAATAAATTTGTTATCATATGACTTATTGGTGAGCCCATAGTTGAGCCAAAAATTTGTCTATAAAATTTGTTGTCAAATGAAAATTCAGAATTATTCAAAAAGATAAGTAAAACAGTGGAAAATTGAATTTTTGTTAAATTTGATTTAGCATTTTTATTTATATTTCTCCAATTTTGACTTTTAATATTTTTAACAATTTGGCTGTCGACATTGGTAAACAAAAACGTAACATCTAAAGAGATTAACAGAAATTTGGTGGGACCGTAACGTTACTAATTTTATTTCTGAAATTTTCGCAATTTTGTAAGTAAGAATTTCTCTTTCCTACACTAGGTTTTAGAATATTGCCTAAAAATAATGCTAACGAATATGTTTGGGGCCATCTACGGAACTTACAATTGGTCTATATGGCAAATTTGGTCTGTTGGTTTTTTGATAAACCGTATAATTTTGGAATCATTGCGGTGTGTAACTCGTTAAATCCTTTCTTGTTTTTAAATCAATATTTCCAGATTTCTCCCATTATTTTACCGTTAAATTTATTTTCGTCTGTATTGATGTCGATAAGTCTCTAACAGTCTGTACCTAAGTGAAATCTTCATCTAGTAAGCTCTACATTTTTTCCCGATAGTCCGTTCTTAAAGTTAGAACTGTTACATTACCGTTGGTTGCCTTCGTGACCATAATAGTATATACTTAAGTGAATTGCTGTCGTTGTTGAGTAGAGTTTTTATGTACCCTCAGAAATTCTATCTTCCATCATTCACGACTTTCTACACCTATAAATTTGGTTAGCATTTGTCCTTTAAATTTGGTAAGCACTTGTACAAATGGTTGGTAGGTTATCACAAGAAGTCATATGTCCGCTTAAAAATTTCAAAAGTTTTCAAAACGCCATCAAAATTACCGAAAGTAATTACTAAAACTTGTTTAACGTGGACAATAGTTAATATTTCGTCGTAAATTTGAAAAGCATGTTTTGTAGTAAATTTGAGTTATTTTTCCGTAAATTTCAACAGTCACAATGGTACGATTTTGGTGAAGAATATTTATTTATACATATTGATTTTAAACGGGTATTGATATCCAGCTCGCCGCTTAAGTGTTAAGATTTAATTATCAGGAGAAACGACGATAAGCAGCTTGGAATAACAAAGACGACTGTGACGTTCAATTTAAATTCGACTGTCTATGGTTGCAGTAAGTCGTCCACAAAATGATAATAGTTTTATATTGCCTTGTTAAATAAAAAGACAACGTCTGCATTTTGTAAGTCCAAAAAATCAAACATTTAGCTAAACAATTTTGAATTTACCCAACGCAATTGTTGTTGTAATTGCTTATATTTTTTTATTTACCAACTCAATAAAGCTACTAAGAAATGTTCAATATTGGAAGAATTATTTAGAAGAATTGTTCGACATTTTGAAAAGTAGGTACGTTTATGAGTAAAATAATTTAAAATTTTTATTAATACATTTTTATTTTATAATATTCTATTTCCCTTTCAATACTGCTCTACAGTTGGAGTTACGCGCATTGCGGGAATTCGATTTTATAAGTTTCTGTGCCAACCAGTTGGAGTGTTATCTGATTAACACCAAAATTATAAAATCTAAAACTGCTTTATTATGTTCGGAATACGGATTATATTCGCTATAAAAATCTTTTTTGATTAGGCTGATATTATTTATACAAATTCTTAAAATATTTTGCTTTACATTTTTATTTTTGCTATGTTCTGTAAACATCCTCGAAAATATAAGAATTTGTTCTTTACATATGTTGAAGACGAAATCGGATGGTGCTTTAAGCTTCCCAAAATCGCTTCCTACACAATAATTTTTATTAGTAATTAAAAATTCTGACGGACTTTCCAAAATTGTATTATTCTTAACGAAGATCTTTATGCAACTGGACATTTAGTTTTTGCAATTGCTTTTAAGGCTACATAACCCACAAAATACCTCATAGATGATTATTGAAGTGGAACATCCAGATGAAAATATTCTCTAACATCCCCGAAATTGTGTCGATGACATCCATCTTATTTTCGTTCTTTTCAGGTGTTGATGAATTTATTTCGGTATTCCGATCTATATTCGGCGTACTGTCCGTCGCTTCAAGCAAACGATTATCCGAATCGTATTTTCTTTTAAAAATTGTAAAAAGAAGGTGACATTTTTTTTTTTAATTTTCCAATTTTCAGAAAAAAAAAAAACTAGAAAATTTAGTAACTGAGTCTAAACGAAATTTAAATCCGTTAAAAAATTACAGAAATATTTAAAAGTAAAAATTCAGATCTATATTCGGGTATATAAAAGCGTATTTAAAACACGTTCAAACAGAAAACTGCCAATTGTAAACGAGATATAAATTCTATTCGAAAATGATTTTCGTAACCCGTCTTCCACAAAACGAGTTCAACAGTAGCACACTGACGTACACAGAACCCATGGTATAATAAATATACAAGGTATGTTCCAACCAATCGACATATCACCATTTTTCCTTTTAGTCTGTGTGCGAAACGAAAACAATACCGCATAAAAAGTTAAAAAGTTAAATTTTTGACATTATATTCACCACAAAAATTTTAACTAGTCACAGACCAGTTAAAATTTTAATCTTGTAACATTTTTGATGAACATCCCTAACCTCATACCTTTAAGTATTTAAGTATTTACATCCCTTAATTTTTAGAGTCTTGTTTTGGGCTCCCAAATATTACTCTTAAGTAATCATTAAAGATTTTAGTAATGATAATTATTCGATAATTTTACTTTTCTTGGTACTGTAGAATTTTGAAATTAAATTTTACAATTTTGTATACTTCTATAATTGAATCGTTTATTCTTGAAAGGGCTCATGTCCACTTTTTCAAATTATTCAGGAAATAAAAAAAACTTTTTTGACATGAGACCTTTCTAGAAATAAATGATTTTTTTGTAGCAAGGTAGGTACCGTTCCATTAACCATATGGTCATTTCCAGTGGCGGCGCGTCATAGTAAGCAACGGAAGCACTGCTTCCGTAAAGATTTTTGGTTAATTTTGTAAATATAATTCATTACAATTTACAACATAAGCATAATAAATCTTTAACATATTTTACATAAATAATTAATATCTCATGCATAATAAGCATCACTATATTTCATTAAATCGTAAAATCTGTTAAATTCTATCAGTTTTATCATTTTCTAAATCAAATACAAATTTTTCTTTCATAAAATAATCTTCAATGAGCCGGCTTCACGTATTTTTCTCTACGAATAAAATAAATGTTGTTGTTGTACGGTCGTTTTACCATGGAAAATAATCTACTAAAGGAAACGATTATTTCGTTTTATATTCGGGTTTTTCGATGTGTTTAAAAGTTATAATTGTTAAATTAGTGAACTTGTGAAAAGTAGCTAGACCTACCTCTGCATATTGTAATATGTAAGCCAAATATAATTTAAAAACATTTTTTTTAAAATAATATACAGGGTGTACTATTCGAAACGCGACTCATTTTTAAATTAATTTTTTTTAATTTTATTTATCAAAGATGGCTCCGCTTTTTAAGTTAATAAAAATCAGTACTGTAATTTCATTCAAACTTGAACAGCATTGCAAAATGAGATATTCAAACAAATAAAAAATCTTCATTGCAATGGAATTTATGAGAGAAAAACTCAATTGAAGAAATAAAGCGGGAATTTCAAGCACAATTTCAACAAGTATCTCCCAATAGATCTACCATATTTAGGTTGGTTAAAAAAATTAACATAATGTATTCCGAGATTACATCTTGAGGGCTTTCTGGTTCATTTATGAAGCACACTCAAGTTCAAAAGCTTACAGAAAGAGTTAAAGTAAATCGTCTTGCTTTTGACCAAAACATTTTGAAACACCTAGCTGGAGATTAAATAATTTTCATATGGGTGCTTTACTGTTTTAAAAAAAACGTTAAGTCGTTTTGAATAGGACACCCTGTGCCCTGATTCTCTAAAACATAAGATAATGTGTAAACGTGCAAACTGGTAAAAAACAAAGCTTTTTTTATGAGTGCAACTATTCAATATTATTTTAGTGATAGTCCTCTCAAAAAATTTCAAACTCATAAAAGTAAGCTTTGCGTTTTACAAGTTTTCACGTTTACACATTATCTTATTTTTTAGAGAATCAACACCCTGTATTATTACATTAATTTAAAAAATTTAAAATAATTAGGGATGAATCTAAGTCCATTTGTTTAAATGCTTCCGTCGGTAAAAATACCAAGCGCCGCCACTGGTAATTTCGTCTTATCATAAAACGTATATACGTGTCTGTGATACAAAACCGTCATAATACTAATTTTGACAAAAAGTGGACATGAGCCCTTTCAAGAATAAACGATTCTACAGCCAAAATTAGTATTCGTTTTCGCTATTCTAAGTTACTATTTATTAATTATTCAATTTTATTTCCAAAAGTAAAAACAAGAGGACGTCAAAATTTTAACTGGCTGCAATTCGCACAGCAAATCGGTTAAAATATGTGATAAATTTTATTATTTTTACCACAGTTAAAATATTTAACTTTTTAACCGTTCCGCAGACGGCCTTATAGTGACGTCAATTTGAGTAATATATTTCGTAACGTTGACTCCGTTTGATCGGGATTTGTGTTTTTTCTATCGTGTACAATCGTTGAAACTTATTTCCATTTCCAAAACCTAAATATATTTTTATAAACCTAAACCAATTCGCAAAAAAATATCCAAATTGACTCTGAGTGACGTCACGCTCCACGTGCTATCAGCTGTCAAGCATACCTTGTAATAGCTATGTATTATTGTATCATGCACAGAATCCATTATAAATAAATTTTTAGAATTGGACGATCATTAATAAGTACATATAATCAAAATGATATCTCGCTGAAAATTCCTATTCTTTCATTCCCGAGTAAATACAACAACAAATTCATTTTTTGTTGTTGTTTTACTCGAGAATGAAGGAATAGGAATTTTCAACGAGATATTATTTTAACTATACACGTGTATCGTAATCGAAAAAACACAAAAATCCGTAGACGAAAATTATTAACCAAATAATAATCATACCGGTTTTTACAACAACAATAAATGAGTCATGAAAGATATACAATCATATTGTTTCTTACTCATTCCTATTGTGTTTTGTTTTTTGTGTTTTTTTTCAGGCAATGCGAATGGGAAAAATACCATTTTATATCTTTGTATGTATGTATGTAGCTACTCGTATGCATATTGTGCATAGCTATTCACAAAAAAAAATAAAAATGAGGAAATCTATTGTGATTTGGTTTTTATCTATTTACATGTAGATGGCTCAGTTTTGGGTTACAGGAATAAGCTTTGATAATATAAACTCAAGATACAAGTGGAACCACTGTCGCGGGCCAAATATTTTCTCTGAATAATCTATCTCTTTATTCTTATCTCTGGTTATACTTATTGTTACGTCCCGGCTCGGCTATACATAATGCATACATATGTATAGAGGATTAAATGAAATGAGGATGTTTTTTATATGTATGCATTTTCATATTGATTTTACGCATATGAAAGAGTTTATGAAAATATTTATTTTCTGTATGTGTTGGAGGGGTTTAATATTGTGTTAGGATTCTAATATTTTTCCTGGGCCTGTATTTTGCACAAAAGCGAGAAGCGAGATTTTTGTTAATTTCTCGCATTTCAGTTTTGCCGGACAGTTTTTTGCCGATTTTGCACAAATCGACAAAAGTAAAAGGTGAGAAATTTGAGCAATTTTTTATTAGTAGGCAAAGTTACATTTTTGTGGTAACCAGTAGTGTCAGTGTGTTTTAATTTGTTTTATTATAAATTAGATTGTTTTGTAGAGAGGTAACAATTCGAGGAAAAAACAATTAGACAAAAAGGTCTCCGTACTCGAAACTGGTTAAACAACAAAATTTGTTCTCTTTCAATTTTAAAAAACACCACAAAATTAATTTCAATAATATAATTTTTAAATCTAATAACATAATTCATTTTAAATAATAAATATTAATTAAAAATTAAATGAAATCAACTTATTTTATTTAATTTCAATTTATTCTCTAACTTCGTTAAGATTTGTTAATTATTTGGAGAGATGGTTTTGCGTTAATCTGTCCATTGAACTGTTCCTAGATATGGGTTTCTTAGGGATTGTCTGTTTAAAGTGGAGGTCGGACTGGATCTGTCGGTAGGTGTGGATGTAACGGTTGGAGAAGATGTTAGGATTTAAGAGGAGGTTATTTTTATAGTAGGTTTTGTAACAGGCCGGGTGATTGTGGATGTCGTTGTGGGAATCGGTCGCCGAATTGGTGTGGATACATCGATGGATGCGGCAGTAGGATTCATTTGGATGGGAAATGGGAACTCTAGATATTTCATAGAATGTAGCAACTATGGTTGTAGGCAAACAATTTGGAAACGGTCCTGCAGCAGTTGATGGCTCTGTTGGTGTTTTATCATCCCGATAAAGAAACAATGATTTTTAAAGGTATGTTTGTCGCGGTAAGTATTATTAAATTACTTGAAAATCTTCCAGGACGAATCAGGTGGTATCATCGAATTTGGTTTGTAAAGGTGGCATCTGAAATAATTGGGAAAGATTATTAATGTCTAATAGAATATAAATAGATTTCAAAAAATACTTGCAATCATATTTAATCCCCCTTCTACAATATCAGGAAGCGCATCAAACCCTTCGTTTCCAATCAACCCCATAATACGGTTATCTTCGGTTAAAACCAAATTTGATTTTTCCCTCATCAGTGCCCATGCGATGTTGGTGCATTTTAGTTGCCTTGACTTTTTCGCCAAGGCAAAGATCTTTTCAGCACTAAAAATTAACAATCAATAATTTACACTCGCACTTGCTATATAATTAATTTGGTAAAGTTATACATACTTACTTTTTTTCACTATATAATAGTCTTGATTGGACCAATGGCATTCAATTCGTTTTGTATTCGCTCCCACGCACTAGATGTGAATTTAGTGCCTTGCGCTATTTTCAATTAGTAATATTTGCCTTTTTTGACCGGAAGAAATTCTTTCAATTTTTTTTTTTATATGAAAGGTACCTAACTACAGAAAATATTTGAAACAATCATTTAAAAAAAAAAATAAAGCAAATAAGGGAAAAATTTCTTACCGACGTAAAACTCAAATTCACTTAATTTATTTTTGGCGTTTTGGGAAAAACAAAACCTAAAAAATTTCTCGCTTGCTTTCTCACCATATAAATACATGGTCGAAAAAACAAGCGAGATCGAGTGCCTACTCGCATATATTGAATCGAATGGGCCATATAATTCATATTAAATCAATATGTTGCTACGCAACCAAATATTTCTATCGCAGATTTTTGATCCATACTGTATCCGTATTTTAAATTATTCAAGAACTGGTTATTGTTTACTGTATATTCCATTCCAATTGCATGGTATAAGTTACTTACACATATTTACATACAGTTTTGATTATATTTGTGTGCTTCCATTTGTTAAAGCAGTTAATTGTATTTTCTTTTTTTTTATATTGAGTCAGTCGCTATCAAATCATTGTACATTAATAATCTAAATTAAAAAGAGATTAAAATAAATTAATATTAAAAGTAGCATATAGCCATATTGGCTTTCAATTTGCATTTTTTGTTTAACAAACAAACGATTACGTTCAAAAAGGCTTGAACGTCTTAATCATTGGTGTCAGAAGTGGGATACGAATCCCTAGATAATAAAGTGATTTGCTTCTGCGGCCACAAGACGCATAAATAACCGTGCTTATTCATCATTACGTCAAGGCACTCGCTAGGAAGCGAAGTAAAGGAATTGTACAAAGGATTGTTGTAATTCACGGACGTGAATCAATTTGTGTCGTGTTATCACGGTACATATTATCATCAGTTTTTTGTTTTTAATTTACACCACACCACGGAGGTTGTATGCACATAGCGGATTGGGTAAGCGCCATATTTCGTTTCGTTTTTCTTTTTTTTTTTTTGGACTTTAATAATATTATTGTGTGAGGCGTGTTAATAAGTGACAAAATAGGAAAGTGTTAATCAAATAAAAGTATGGCCACCACTAAAGAAAGTCGAGAAGAAAAATTGCAAGCTATAAAGGCAAAGGCGACTATTGTACGTGCAGCCGCAATAAATCAATTAAAGCGCGCTGAACAATTTATAGCGGATAAAGGACAAACTGCTTCGTTGCTAGAATTAGAAGCGCGGTTAGCTGTAGTGGAGAAGGCGTATCGCAGTTTTGAAGATGCTCAACTCGACCTTGAGTTAATGGAGGGCGAAGAGACGGATCCTAACGTGAGGTCGAATTTTGAGGAAACTTATTTGATGGTAAAACCGACACTGCAGGTATTTATGAAAAAGTTACAAATAAATTCAACAGGGAATGTGCATTATCATTCGGATAGTGAAAAAATTTTGGTGAAACTTCCTAAGTGCGAAATCACCCCATTTACTGGAGATCGCAAAAAATGGTGCACTTTTTACGAATCGTTCCACAAATTAATACATATAGCAACCCTACTCTTTCTGATATAGCCCGTTTTGGATATCTTAAATCATTACTGTTAAATCCTGCCCTCAAAACCATCGAATCATTAGAGAACTAACATCGGAGAACTATGCAGAGGCATTAACGCTGCTACAGAATCGTTATCAGAATACAAAATTAATTTGCGAGGACCACATTCGGGAGATATTTTGCATTAAATCAATCATCAAACCATCATCTGAAAATGTTCGGCATCTACTCGATACCGTTAATTCAAATTTACGTGCGCTGCATTCGCTCCCACGCCCTACATCACATTGGGACGATTTAATAGTATATTTAATCTGCTCGAAATTAGATCCTGAAACGTTAGCAAAATGGGACGACGTATCTCCCATCGAACGCATGCCATCTCTCGATGAATTAACGAACTTTCTGAACAAACGTTGCCATGCTTTGGAAAGTCAAGATTCTCATTCTTATAAACCCAATTCCGCTAATATGCATACACATGTGCCTCCTACTCACAATCGCTCAACAAATCCTTCTCGGGTTTCACTGGCAATTCAAGCGAATGCAAGCTGCAACTATTGCAAAGGCTATGGTCACTTAATCTACAGGTGCCGAAAATTCATGAAACTACCAATTTCTGAGCGCAAAGCCGCAGTCAGCCATTACGCGCTTTGCATCAATTGCCTTCGAGCTGATCACCTGTTAGACTCCTGTACGTCTAAATACATTTGTTTTAAATGCCAACAACAACATCACACATTGCTTCACGAGTGCGCTGAAATAAATTCTGATCAGAATAATCACCCTCGTTCATCCCATATATTGCAACATCAACAAACGCTGCTGCCAACTGAATCGGCAAGGCAGCTATCACATCACATACCACCGCAAAATATAACATTGGAGAGCTCGGCCTCAAATTCAACTCCTAACATTGTACCTAAAGTGATCACATCTATTCCTGTCAAAAGTGTAACATCAACCCAGCAGGCCTGTTTGCCCAACCCTTCGACAAAAGGCTCATACGTTTACTTGTCAACTGCATTGGTCAAGGTCTACGATAAAAATGATGTACCTGTTATTGGTAGACTCGACTCAGCCTCGTAGGCTCATATTATTACTGAATCTTTTGCTGCTAGGCTCGGTCTGCCACGTAAGCCCTTCGCGGCATCCATTAGAGGAATCAACGATAAAGCAACATCAAGTATTTCCTCCGTCAACTTGAGGCTGTCCTCTTGCACATCTGAGTTTAACACTCTTTTGGAAGCTCAAATTTTGCCAAATATCACAGGCTTGCAACCCTCGATCGAAATCAATACCTCAAATTGGAGAATTCCTAAAAACATTCGTCTAGCAGATCCGAACTTTGACAAACCACAAAAGGTTGATCTGCTCATCGGAGCCGAGTTGTATTTAACCCTGCTATCGATCGGCCAAATCGAGCTTGATAGAAATCTACCTCATCTACAAAATACGCAGCTTGGTTGGATCATATCTGGAAAAATAACTAATTTTACCTCTGGTCAGTTGTATTCACACGCGGCAATGATAACTGAAGAACCAGCATTAGACGATTTATTAGAGAAATTCTGGGACATTGAAACTGCAGCCATCGCAAAACGTAATTACACGCAAATGGAATTAGCATGCGAAAGTCACTTTGCAGAAAACACTCAACGAGATGATGCTGGGCGCTTCGTCGTCTCTCTGCCTTTGACTTGCTCACCTACTACATTGGGGAATTCTCAAATCATGGCTACTCGCCGATTCGTGAACTTGGAAAAACGACTAAATAAGGACGGAGAGCTCAAGCAATCATATAGCAAATTTCTCAACGAATACGAAAGTTTGGGCCACATGGTGTCTGTACCAGAAAATGATATTGCAAGAGTTCACTATTTCATTCCTCACCATTGTGTTTTTAAAGCTGACAGCTCCACCACGAAGATTCGCGTTGTGTTTGATGCTTCTGCCAAAACAGACTCGGGTATATCTTTAAATGATATAATGATGGTTGGCCCAGTAATTCAAAGCGATCTATTTTCTGTCTTGATTCGGTTTCGCACACACCGATACGTTATTAGCGCTGACAGCTCTAAAATGTACCGCCAAATTCGCATGAAGGAAGCGGACACGCATTTACAATACATTGTATGGCGTAACTCTACAGAAGACCCTATACGTATATTTCGACTCACAACAGTAACTTATGGCATGGCAGCATCTTCATATTTGGCCACAAAGTGTCTCAATACATTGGCTGAAACTAATCGCTACAAATATCCTGAAGCATCAGGCGCAATTGACCAGGATATATACGTAGATGATCTACTAACTGGTGGCAATTCAGTCAATGAACTCAAAGGAATTAAGGATGATATCGTTCGAATTTTAAAAGAGGCTGGAATGGAACTGAGAAAATGGTGCAGTAATGATGATTCATTACTTGCAGATATTAACAATACCGATCGAGAGCCATATGTTTGCATCGACAATTCTAACTACGTCAAAACACTCGGTTTATATTGGCTCACCCATAGTGATCAATTTCGATTTAAAGTAGCAGAAGTTGACCTCTCCAGGCCTATCACAAAGAGAACCATCCTATCTGAAGTAGCACGCATTTTTGATCCGTTGGGATATACAGGACCCGTGATAACGATAGGAAAACTATTTATACAAGACCTATGGAAGATGAAAATCAATTGGGATGCTGCATTGCCGCAAAGTATGAATACAAAATGGCGAAGTTTTCGATCCCAAATGATAGAGCTTAACAAAATACTGATACCTCGATTCCTTCAATATGACCAGCATTCGGAAGTTCAACTTCATGGGTTTTCGGATGCTAGCGAGTTAGCATACGGTGCATCAATTTACGTCCGCTGCAAAAATAAGAGTGGAAAAGTCTCAAGCCATCTATTATGCTCAAAATCTCGGATCGCACCAACCAAAAAGATATCACTTCCAAGACTTGAGCTGTGTGCTGCTGAACTACTGGCCAACTTAATGGTGCGTGTTACTGCCGCGATGAAAATTCACAAACCTAAATTATTTTATTGGACTGACTCTACGATAGTGCTTTATTGGATCGCTTCTGAGTCTTCTCATTTAAAAACATTTGTGGCAAACCGTGTTTCCAATATTCAGTTATCCAGTAAAACAACCGATTGGTACTATATTACCTCGAACGAAAACCCGGCGGACTTAATATCGAGAGGAATGCAGCCATCAGCGTTAGCTGGTTCGTCGCTATGGTTCAATGGTCCAGAATTCTTATTGCATAATGACAGCTCATGGCCAAAACTAATTCCACGGTTTAGCGACGACAATTCTCCAAAGGAAGTTCTTGAATTTAAAAATATAAAGTCTTGCTTGGTCACAGATTCCAATACTCCAGAATTCACCTACATGTACAATAAAATTAAATACAAACACAATTATCGATCATTATGCAACGTGATAAATTTTATGCTACGATTTGCGAAGAATGCAAGGTCGCCAAAGGAAAATAGGTGCCTCATGCATGAGTTGTCCATTAAAGAAAGAGAGTTTGGTGTGTCTGCCATCACGAAAATGATTCAACGAGAATCGTTTATAGAAGGATATCAGCACCTCAGCCGAGGCAAACAAGTCAATCCTCGTTCTCGTTTAAAATCACTGGTCCCTTTCCTTGACGAAAACGGATCATTCGGGTTGGAGGCCGTTTATCTCATGCCACTCTTTCCTACTCAATTAAACATCCTATCATTCTCCCATCCACTCATCCATTTACATTGCTTTTAATCAAACATTTACATATCAAATTTTTACATGCAGGCCCACAAGCTCTCTTAGCAGCTACTCGTCAGCAGTTTTGGCCTTTAAATGGACGACACCTTACACAGAAGGTTGTCAATCAATGCTTTACCTGTCGAAGAGTTCATCCCCAGAATACTGTTCAATTCATGGGACAATTGCCGGCCAGTCGAATATCTATGGCACCTCCATTCACCAACATCGGAATTGACTACTGCGGGCCTTTTTATATCCATTACAAGCTACGAGGAAAGAGCCCAACCAAATCATATTTATGCATATTTGTATTTTTTGCAACCAAGGCCGTACATTTGGAATTGGTGACCGAACTTACGACATCAGCATTTATTGGAGCTTTAAAGCGTTTTGTCGCAACAAGAGGCATATGCAAGCACATATGGTCCGACAACGCAACCAATTTCATCGGTGCCAATAATGAGCTGCATCAACTGTATGAACTGTTTTGCAGCCAAAATCATAAAAAGGAAATTTCAAAAATATGCGAGGACGACAAGATTACCTGGCACTTTGCCCCTCCGTACTCGCCTCATTTTGGTGGAATTTACGAGGCTGCCGTTAAATCCGCAAAACACCATCTACGGAGAGTTATGGGAAATGCCTCACTAACATTTGAGGAATTAAACACCTTAATCAAACAAACTGAGGCCGTACTGAATTCCCGACCACTCTACCCGATGTCAAATGATCCCAGTGATTTGTTGCCATTGACGCCGGGTCACTTTCTGATTGGCAGACCGCTTACATCGATTCCTGAACCTGACGTTCAAGAGCAAAGATTATCTTTCACTAAGCGATGGAATCTAGTGCAACAATTACATCAACATTTTTGGACGCGGTGGTCATCCGAATACTTGCTTCAGCTTCAACAGCGTAAATCATGGACTAACGCATAATAAAAGACGACAATCTACCCCCTTTAAAATGGAAGATGGGTCGCGTCATTCAAATTCATCCAGGGAGGGATGGAATTACTAGAGTAGTGAGACGCAAAACTTCGACTGGTGAGATAACACGAGCTATTACTCGCATTTGCATACTGCCACGAGAATCGGATATTGAAAGGTCAGCGTCTTTCAAGGATGCGGAGGATGTTGCTACGCAACCAAATATTTCTATCGCAGATTTTTGATCCATACTGTATCCGTATTTTAAATTATTCAAGAACTGGTTATTGTTTACTGTATATTCCATTCCAATTGCATGGTATAAGTTACTTACACATATTTACATACAGTTTTGATTATATTTGTGTGCTTCCATTTGTTAAAGCAGTTAATTGTATTTTCTTTTTTTTTATATTGAGTCAGTCGCTATCAAATCATTGTACATTAATAATCTAAATTAAAAAGAGATTAAAATAAATTAATATTAAAAGTAGCATATAGCCATATTGGCTTTCAATTTGCATTTTTTGTTTAACAAACAAACGATTACGTTCAAAAAGGCTTGAACGTCTTAATCACAATATAAGAATAGATATTTCATATGGCACGATTTGTTTGGGTATTTTGGTTTTAATGCGGGGTAGTAGAGACAATGTAGAATTGTATTAATTATTAAATTAATTTAAATGGAGTATTATGCGTAATTATCCAATATGTGTATAGTTTAAATTTAAATTTTTTTCTATTTAACTTATTAATTATTTTATAATTGGTAAATTATCTAAATTGAACGGTATTTTTGGGATCAAGGTAGAACGAGTCACCATGTTGTTTTATAGGTTTGGTCTTGATGCAAGCATGGAAGGGGATGCGATTGGATGACGTGAGCTGCAACAACAAAATATGGTTGTCTTATTATTGAGTTTTAGTTTAAATAGGGTTTCAGAGCATTGCGACATCCTCGTTGGCCTATGAAATGATTGGTGGGAATTGAATATTAAAAACAATTTTTATGTTAACCGTCAGATTGCTTCTGATTTGAAATTATTACAATCAATTTAATTTTAATACATACTTGTATTTCGAGATATTAGTGATCGTGATAATGAATTGTTTAGTTGTTAATTGCTTATACTACAGCTATTTTGTGCTATTTGGTGGAGTGGTGCTGCCCTGAGCTTTGCATATTTTGCCGTGCACATTCCTTTTAAGGGATGAGTGTAGGAGTACAAATGGAAGGTGAATGGAATGGTTTGTTGTTGTGCGAGAAAGTATCAATTAGTCGATATTCTGATACTCGATAATATACTGCAGTCTTAACTTGTTAATTTTTGCAACAACAACGCGGTGTATTTTTCATTCCGTTTGGAATAGTTTTAAACCAAGTCTTGATCGTAGTGAACTATTCTGCCAATAATTTTGAAAATTTTATTGGCTTAATTAATGTTTGTTTTTGTACAAATTATTATTTGGATATCAAGGTATGACCGCAGGTATATTGGTTATGGCTTATAGTTTCACAGTTTAAATTGTGATGGGCATGGAAATACATAGCTCCAGTCAAATCATGAAACGACTGCAGCAACAATATAAGTTATGTTATATTTATCCTTATCCTTATTTAATTGTGTTTATTTTATTTTATTATATTTTATCCCACCTTCATCAGAGGCGGCTTATGTTGTCTTAGAAGAAGGTTGGTGGATATATTTCTAAATTCAGAAGATAACTAGTAGGACGAGGATTTTTTTTTTTTTTTTTTTTTTGGATGGGAAGATCCTAATTGAATTTATTACACTAGGTCTTAATGATGTGTTTATTAATTACTTTTACTATAGCCATTTTATCAACTAAACCATGAGGATTTTATAGTTTAATAATTTTTATTTTTTAAAAAACAGTAATTGGTGACAATTAACTAATTTAGATCTTGATTTTCAGAAATATTCAGAGAACCACAATATAGATTTCCAGAAACTTTGTGCCGAATTAATTTGAAATTTAAATCATTAACTGAGGTTGGATAAAAATTTGTTTCTGCTATTATAAGATGAGATGAGTTGATTTTGCAGCTGGCGAATGATGAAAACTGCTAAAATGTGCAGTCGGGATATCTAATTATTTTAGTATTTCTGGAACTTCTTGGATCATGTCGGGTTCATCTATTATAATTATATTTTATAATAATTATCAAATTACATTAATTCTTTATATAATTATACTTAGGTTCACGAGCTCCAACTACATGAATTAATATTTGATTTGAATTTTCAGAAATATTGGTGACCATGGTGATGAATTTAATTAATTAGTTACTTGTTCTATAGTAGAGTTAACAATTAAATAGTGGGGTTTTAAGCGCTAATTTAATAATGTTAATTTAAATTTTAAAACTAGTATTTAATGATAATTAGCTAATTTCGATCTTAATTTTCAGAAATATTCGTGGAAATTCAACGCAGATTTCCAGAAATTTAAAGCATCTAGCGGACCGGTAGTTTTAGAAATTCTGTTGTTTTGATTTATATCCTCCTATATTACAGAACTTTAGTTCTGAATTCATACTTTAGATACTAATTTGTATCTTATAATTTTAATTTTGGGTGCTGGTGATATTAATTGTAATTAATTACAGAATAGTTATCACAGATCAAACTGCTATAATTTAAGTGGTAGGTTCAGGAAAATGCTTAATTTATAATAGTAATTTTGAATTAAACTGTAGTTTTCAGATCGGATTGGATACATTGGGATTCCAGGGTGAACAAACCAGTTGCGGCACCCTATTCATTTTATTCATCAGTCAATCAATCAATCAAAAAACAATTGGTTTTATTATTTATTTATTTCCGAGCTCTAACCGAAACGAAAAACATAACTTTTAGTTATTTAATTTGCTTAAACTACGAGACGAAACAAGATATCCGTTTAAATGAGATATTCATTTAACCGAGGAAGTTAAGTAAAAGTAAATTGCAGGACTCAAAAATTGGGTCTCTTAAACTTTTTAAATTTTTATATTTCTTTAAATTCCTTAAATTCTTTAGAAAGGTGTAGGAGTATTTTTTTTTAAATATTACTATTTCGACCAGTTCGATTGTAATGGTAAGAGCACTTTCATTCTTCAAATTCGGACGTGCTCTATATAAACCTCTTGCAGACAAAGAGTTTTTGGAACATTTCTTTTAGAGACAGTAATTAGATTTAGGTTTATATTGCTTTAAGTGTGTTCACACTTATGTAAAGGCAGCCTTCCATATCTATGCCTTGCTTTAAAAAATTAGTTTTTCTTTGTTTTATTCCTTATGTCATTGCACAATTTGTAAACCAAAATTAAGCCACAGTATCTTATTTTATAATATCCAAAAAAGGTGATTTTTTCTAATATTTTTATTTTACACAATTTATTTCTCTCCTTTAAAATTTATTCGATATACGAAATATTGTCATTACTTCATTAGTGTTATCCGCCCCGGTGGGACAGTGGTTAGCATACTTGCTTTACGCTCCGGAGGTCCCGGGTTCGATTCCCGGCGGGTGATGAAAAAATCACGGCTGGTTAAGGGTATGATCAATGAATTAATCACTCATTATCCATTAACAAAATGATTACGAAACTTCAAAATGAAGCGGCCAAATCCCTCTATGGGATGTAGCGCCAGCGAAAAAAAAAAATTAGTGTTATCACGCAAGCGAAATGAGTATAGTAGTATTTATTTATTTTTATTTAATTTTTGTGGAGAAACGGAGGAAATTTTCGAGATAATTTTATTCGTATCTCGACAACAACGCAATCAAAAAGCATGAAACTTCAGGCTTTTGGAACAAACAACTAATTTAATTTGTTTGAAATCACATAAGGTTTAACTAATTTCCAAAAATTTCCCACACTTTTAAAATGCTAGTGCTTAAACCAAACAAAAATTCTTGCTAGGAAATAACATGTTAAATAAAATAATTGAAACTTTAGAATTCTTGTAAATAAAACCAATAAATAATTTTGTATTAAGAATAATTCCTGTTTGTGTTAATCTCAAAAATATTGCTTTATACTAAAATTTTAGCTAAGGTGGCTTAGAATAAAATAATCTAATTACTTTAAATTTTAAAATTCACAAAATTTAAATTTAAATTTAAATTTAAACGAATTTTGAAATGCTGTAAATGCTATATGCGATTTAATAGCTAAAACCTAAAAGTGACATGTCGCGTTTACGGCGGCATTCGTCCTCAAAGAGTAATACATTGCACTAGTTTAATGTGTTTGTTTCTCTTTATCTGTGGAATCTGCTCCTCCTGAGCCCCTCTAGCTATTTCGTATATTTATCTTTAATGCCCTACATGATGAGTAGGCAAAGCATGAAAGTGCAAAATCTATTTTACTTGAAATAGTTTACTATGGACAAGTTTTAGCTAATTGCTTCGCTGAAAATCAGGTACATTTTTTGCATGATTTTAACCGTTTTATGCACAATTTCAAAATTATTTTAGTGTGAATTTGGTAAGAACGGTACGCAAAAATCTAATTCATTCTTAAACAGGTATGCTACAACGGTCACTGTATTGAGTGAAAATCATGAAGCGGAGAACGTATTACAAAAATCATTTTTTAACAATATACTTTTCTCATTTTTTACTGACTTGCTTAAAATATGTACAATACAAGTATAAGCGACGCTGCTAATCCTTTTATCTCTAAATAACAATTTCCCACATTTAATATTTATTATATCCGTTATGTAGATAGCATGCAATGCTTTTCGGTGTTCCGATAAGATCTACATTAAATTAGGTTAAATGGTATACTTAAACCATAATCCCCTCCAATTAGTACAAAATTTGCTGTATCTCCCAAATTTACAATGAGCTACATCAAAAACGTCTGTGTTCGTGTACACGAAACTAACAGCAAGCATCAAATTCATATCCCGTATATAATCGAATGTACAATATTATGTATAAACCTAAAGTCTCAAGGACCAAATCGGAAGAACAACATTATAGTAAAATGTGTACCATAAAAATAATTTTATTTTTATATTCGCCATAAAAAGAAAATTTAATGAAATGGAAATGTTTTAATTATATATTTTCCATTACAAGACGTCCTTGTTGTATTTTGCTGTGGCTCTTATTTGTGTGTCGTAATTAAAAACGAAAATTTTATGATTAAGAAGATTAATTAAAGATGACGAGGACAAAACAAAAACAATAAAAAATAAATAAAATGTATTTAATTTTACACGTAAACAGAAATTCCAGTAAAAAACTTTTGATACGACCGATGGCAAATGATGATACTCGTATTGGTGGTTTGACCCGTGTCCTCATAATTTAGTATAAGACTACATTATTTTAAACACGTTATAGAATGTAATTTTCGGCTACCGAATTGGCTCCCATTTTCTAAAGTTTAGTTTCATTAATTTACATGATTCGCTTTAAAATATCTCGAAAAACTGAAAGATGAGTAAGACACCAAAAATTTGAACTAAACCTAAATTTCGGCATGTCTATCTGCAGTATATGATTTTCATATTAAACCAACCTACGTGCCATTGATCTTTCGTTTATTAACGTTTTGTGTGTTATGTGTATATAGTGTATATGGGGGTAGAAGATAAACCAAAAAGTTATATTTTAAATTTCACTTCTTTAAGTTTAGTTTTATGGTAGACATTCTTCCCATTTTCTGACAATAAAATTTTTCTTATGAATATATAATGAGACAAGGATTTGATATTTCATCACATATACATAGTTCTTTGATGTGTTTCAAGAGTATATATTTTCCATACATATATGTATACATACACAAGAGTAGTATGAACAACAAGGGAGGATTGTGGTTTGTAAATATTCATACACATATGTAATAAGTAATTTAACATTTCAGAAGGTGTTTTGAGTTTCAATTTTAGAATATTTTTCTTCATATTTCCTTGCCAACGTATAATGTTGTTGTTCTTGTGTTATTGTGTAAAAGAGTTTATTTAATGTGATAAATGTCAATATAATTTGTTAGCTTTACCCACAAAATGTGAACTAGATGATTAATTAATCAAAACATGTTTCTTATGTCTTCTGAGATATTATATTAGAATTTAACATATTGAGATCTTGTTTTACCGATTTTATGCGGCACAGATACAATGAAATTAAATCACCAAAAGCCATAATTTTAACTGAATTTTAAAAACATATAAACATATTTTAACATAAATATATTATATTAAGAAGAAAAGTTACTCTTTTCCATATTATAAAGCTGACGAATATTGATTAAATTATGAAATACCGGTGGAAAATACTTTGGTGAGTTTTGCACACAGATATTCAACTTTGTTTCAAACATCGTGATTCCAAAAGGCTTTTAGATTTATTTTGGCCAACAATTTATGCAAGTGTACTGTGAAATTTTTGGACAAAATTTGTAGTGTACCACCCTGTATTAATTATCTACGGCCAACAGTGGGATTGGTTCGTCTCGCCGTCTTTTCATAAACGATCATGAAAACCAGTTATAATTTCTGATTGATTCGGGGGCTGAAGTATCTGTAATACCCCTTAAAAAGTTTCCCCGACAAGCAAAAGACACCGTTTGCATTCTTACCACAGTAAACGGTACCCCAATTTCCACTTAAGGTACAAAATTGTTCATAGTCAATCTCGGTTTTAGGCGTTCGTTCACATACCCCTTTATAGTCGCGGCAGTAGGCTTATTATAGGTGCTGACTTTCTGGCCAAATACGGTCTCGTGGTTGATTTCAACCCTTGTCGTGAACGGAACTATCGTTATTGTTATTAATACGCCAACTTTAAAACATTTCAGCGTAAACAATTCATACGACGCTCTTGTAAAGAAATATCCCTCGCTCACTGAGGCTCCAAATTATAATCTTCTAGTGAATCATAATGTAGTTTACTACATCTTCACACAAGGTAGGTTACCTACAAAAGCTGCAATACCTGAATTTCAGTTTATGGCAGATACCGAAATCTGCCGCCCCTCATCATCATCAGTCTCCTCACCATTACATATGGTTCAAAAGAAAGACAAGGACTGGCGCCCTTGTGGAGACTATTGACAGCTCGACACTGTCACGATCCCCGATAGATACCCTATCCCACACATACACAGTTTCTCGTTGAAACTCGCCGGCGCCACTATTTTCTCAAAAATAGATTTAGTACGGGCCTATCATCAGATTTCCATGGCTGCAGAGGATATTCAGAAAACAGCGATTACTACCTCCTTTGGGCTTTTTGAGTTTACCCGATTGCCTTACGATCTTCAGAACTCAGCTAAGATATTCCAGCGATTCCTTAACGAAGTTCTAAAAGGGCTGGATTTCATATTTTCTTATATCGATGATATCCTCATTGCAAGCCACTTCGAGATGGAACATAAAGAACATCTTGAGTCAGTATTTAAACGTCTCTCCGCATTTGCAATAAATATTAAAGCTTCGAAATGCATTTTCGGCGTAAAGTCACTTGACTTCTTAAACCATACAATTTCGAAAGATGGTATTCTTCCGTCGAAAGACAGAGTTGAAACCATCTCAAACTTTCTAGAGCCAACGTCAATCCGCCAAATACAGCAGTTCGTAGGTATGGTGAACTATTGCCAACGCTTTATATACCACGTTTAGCCGAACTGTTATCGCCTATTCACCGGCATTTAGCCACTCTACTCAAGAAAGGCAAAAACAGAAACAATTTCTCTTAGCCTGAAGAATGCACCGCATCTTTCAACGAGGTCAACCGATATATTGCCGCTGCCACTCTTTTGGCACTTCCGTTGAACGACACTGAGTTCAACATCACAACAGACGCTTCCATCTTAGCGGTTAGAGCTGTCTTACAACAACGCAACCATGGAGGTTGACAACCAGTAGCATTCTTTTCAAAGAAGCTCTCTTCAGTGAAAATAAAATACTCTACATTCGATAGAGAACTTCTTGCTATATATCTAGCAATCAAACACTTTCGCCATTTCGTCGAAGGCCGAAATTTCTCTATTTTCACTGACCATAAACCTTTAACATCAGCAATTGCGTCAAAATAAGAACGTAGTCCCCGGCAATTATGACATCTCGATTATATTGCACAATTCACGATCGACATTCACCACATCAAAGGTAAACACAATGTGGTGAGCGACTGTTTGTCACGTTCTAGTGAATCATCTTCACCAGAAATTAATATCTCCTCTTTCGACATGAAAGAATTACTTCAACAACAACAATGTGACGACGAATTGCAGAAATTGATTTCAGTTCGAAATCCGAAATCAAAAGTAAACCTGCAATTGATCAACTTACCGGACAATAAGCAGCAAATTTGTTGTGAGACATCGACAGGTCAAAATCGACCCTTCGTCCCTAAAGATATGCGACGGACAATCTTTGATAGTCTGCATGGCTTAACACATCCTAATTACTTCGAAATACTTCTGGCCACGAATGAATACTGATACAAGCAACTGGGCGAAGTCTTGTATCCCATGTCAAAAGTCCAAAGTTCACCGCCACACAAAATCAAAACTTGGTAGATTCGAGCACCAAATGGCAGGTTTGAACATATCCACATGGACTTAGTTGGTCCACTACCCCAATCGAATGGCTATCATTACATTCTAACGATGGTCGACCGACTTACCCGTTGGCCAGAAGCCTATATGCCAATGCGAGAAATGACTGCCAAAACCGTAAGTAAAATCTTCTACAATGAGTATATCTGTAGATTTGGTGTCCCACTCTATATAACGACAGACCAAGGAACACAATTTGAATCAACAATGTTCACCGAGCTCACGAAGCTCTTAGATTCACATCGCATTAGGACAACAGCTTATAATCCGAAAGCGAATGGTCTTGTCGAACGCTTTGATAGGCAACTAAAAGCCGCATTAACAGCTTGATGTAATACATCCCATTGGAGTTCTGACCTTCCAACCGTTTTATTGGGTATTCCAACCTCATTCAAGGAAGACCTCAACTGCACACCAGTAGAGCTCGTGTATGGTCAAAACATCAAGTTTCCCGGTGAGTTCTTCATCAACGATCAAAATTCGAACCCAAGCACAGACACTTCGGATTTCGTAAAGAAGCTTCATACTACAATGAGAGGTTTAGTTCCTACTGACATACGACATCCCGCCCACCAGGATACGTACATTCCCAAAAATCTGGAAAATTGCTCACACGTATTCGTTAATGTGTTGACAGAGTTAAGGGTCCTTTGAGTACACCGTATTCTGGACCATATCCAGTGACCCGTAAATTGCGCAAATTCTTTGTTGTGAACATCAACAAAAAACCCACGACAATTGGCGTCAACAGGCTTAAACCAGCCTACGGAATTCTTGTAGTTAGCTCAGTCGAAAATTATAGTGTCCACAAAACCGTGAGATTTCACTTGTAAACACAGTTGAGTGATGTATCGGCTAAACACTACATAACTATGCAAAATAAAACATTAACATCGGTTGTAGCAAAAATATTTATATCGCGCCGTTTAAGCGAGATATTGCTCGTTGCTGAATAGAATTATTTCACACACATCGACAATATCGATTATCGATATATTGCGACTGCTGAAGGCAACCAAAATATTTTATTATAAAAGTCGCCCGCAATCTATAATCGGGTCAGTAATAAAATATAATTGTGCGTTTCATTTCTATACACCAAATTCCCACTATACGTGTGTCTTGTGCTGTTGTTGCTTGTGGTTGTTTTTGGCAAAGGGTTCGACATATTTCAAATAAAAATGGATTCAGATTCGTTCACATCCTGTTATTCTCAGGAAGGCAAAAAAAAAGAAGCCGTACGTTCAAAACAAAATTTAATTCTGAATAACTGAACCTTGAAAAATTTAAAGGACGATGATTTGCCGTTGCGCAGCTTGTAATAAAGACCTTAATATGGGAAAATCGGAGCTTGAGGAGCACAGCGACACCAAAAAACACAAACAAAATGTGTTGAAAATTTAAAATATACAAAATATGTTAAAGCGCCAAAACCGTCGAATAGCGTAAACAATTTTATTATGAAATTAATTTAATGATTAGATTAAGTATGTTTTTTGCAGAATATAATGAGGCGATTCAGGTCGTTGACCGCACATCATACCGTAACTTAAGGAAATTATTAAAGAGGAAACTGATGGGACTTACAAAGTGCATCGAATTAATTACAAATATCTTAGCTCGCGACGACCCGAATAAATTAATCGAAACTCTGAAAATAACAAAAATTTCGGTTTTGATTGACGAAAGCATTGACATAGGGTCTAATAAATCAATAAAGTGGCAATTATCCAAAACAACGTAACTCGAGTCGGGTAGTTTTTCAAATTGGTTGAAATTCAGAACGGCTGCATTCGGGGGAACATTTTGATAGATTTTTAGGTGCAACAATTTTAACGTTACTTTTCGTTAAACAGTTTTCTCTTTATCAATGTGTTCCTTTTAATTTAGCTATTCTGAATTTTAATAGATTTGAGGAGCTGCAGAAAGCCCTAGATAGACTATGATTTAATAAATCCGATTTAGTGAATTTCAGAAATCAGCCGTAGTTAGATTTACTAGTTACTACTTAGTAAGAAATTAGAAATTACAAATACTAATTGTAATTACTATGTACTTACTATTTATTAATTATTAATAATAAATTATTAATTACTAATTAGTAATTACTAATGGCTTATTACTAATTACAATATACTAATTATTAATTATAAGTTATTAATTATTAATTATTACTTCGGTCTAAAAAGACCAAAGTATTGAAATCCTGTCAAAAAATGACGAAAAATTTGGTTGGTCCAAAACCACTTTTCTCGACGTTTTGAAAGTCCCTGAGCCTGAAAATGCAAAAAAAAAAAATGTCCGTCCGTCTGTCTGGATGTCTGGATGTCTGGATGTCTGGATGTCTGGACCCATGGTATCTCGAGAACGGCTTGTCCGATTTGGATTTTTTTTTCGCCAATCTGTTTCTATGGTCAAGGCGGAGATTTGAAAAGCTTTTGGAGACTGTACGTCAAGGGGGTGGGGTACCTGCCATACGAATTGACCCAAAATATCTGCTTTTACAAATATTTACGATTTTTTTATATTTATTTGATTATTGGATTGGGCATTGAATTGGGAATTGATTTGAAGGTTAAATTATGGGTCAATTTGCGCGTTTAGTTGAAGTTGAGTTGGAGTTGAGTTGGAGTTGAGTTGGGGTTGGATTTGGATGTAGTGAATAGTTAACACATTTTTTATATGATGGAACTTCCCTATTTATCAAACCGATTATTATGAAATTTGACATGTGTGTTGGGAATGGGATTCTAAACTGTTTTTTGGATGAAGTTCTGGGATTTTAAAATGATCTCTGGATGAATTTCTGGAATATGGCCAAGTATGATGGAACTTGTCTATTTCTCAACCGATTATTATGAAATTTAGTATGTGTGTTAGAAATGCGATTCTAAAATGAGTTTTGGACGAAGTTCTGGAATATGGCCAAGTAGGACGGAACTTGCCCATTCCTCAACCGATTACGTTGAAATTCGACAGTTGTATTGGAGATGGAATTCTAAAATGTATTTTGGGTGAAGTTTTGGAATTTTCAAACGATTTCTGGATGAAGTTCTAGAATATGGCCAAGAATGATGGAACTTGACTATTTCTCATCACATGTGCGTTGAAAATGGGATTCTAAAACTGTTTTGGATGAAGTTCTGCAATATGGCCAAGTATGATGGAACTTGTCTATTTCTCAACCGATTATTATGAAATTTGATATGTGTGTTAGAAATCGGATTCTAAAATGAGTTTTGGATGAAGTTCTGGAATATGGCCAAGTAGGATGGAACTTGCCCATTTCTCATCCGATTACGATGAAATTCGACATTTGTATTTGAAATGGGATTCTAAAATATTTTTTGGATGAAGTTCTGGAATTTTGAAACGATTTCTGGATGAAGTTCTGGAATATGGCCAAGTATGATGGAATTACTTGTCTATTTCTCAACCGATTATTATAGAATTTAGTATGTGTGTTAGAAATGGGATTCTAAAATGAGTTTTGGATGAAGTTCTGGAATATGGCCAAGTAGGATTAAACTTGCCCATTTCTCAACCGATTACGTTGAAATTCGACATTTGTATTGGAAATGGGATTCTAAAATGTTTTTTGGATGAAGTTCTGGGATTTTGAAACGATTTCTGGATGAAGTTCTAGAGTATGGCCAAGTATGATGGAACTTGTCTATTTCTCAACCGATTATTATGAAATTTGATTTGTGTGTTAGAAATGGGAATCTAAAATGAGTTTTGGATGAGGTTCTGGAATATGGCCAAGTATGATGGAACTTGGCTATTTCTCAACCGATTACGTTGAAATTCGACATGTGTAATGGAAATAGGATTCTAAAATGAGTGTTGTATCAGGTTCTAGAATATGGCCAAGTATGATGGAACTTGCTCATTTCTCAACCGATTATAATGAAATTCGACATGTGTATTGGAAATGGGATTCTAAAATGATTTTTTGACTAAGTTCAGGAATATGGCCAATTATGATCGTACTTGGCTATTTCTTAACCGATTATAATGAAATTTGATATGTGTGTTGGAAATGGGATTCTAAAATGAGTTTTTGGATAAATTTCTGGAATATGGTCAGTTAAGCGGTTAGAAGTATCAGTATAATTTGTTATAGGTACTACTTTCGGTATAAAGTTCTAGAATACGATTTTTCGTTTTAAATTGGATCTCTGTACCCATGTTACTGAAGCTTTTATCCTGATTGGCTGTTATTGTATAAGTAAATATATGTTGGTTAAAATAGAAATCAATAATGTCAAAGCTGTTACACCAACTTTATGACATTATTGAAGATACCAAAGACCGAAGTTCTGATCCCCTCGTGAGGTTTCAGCCCTTTATATTTTATTATTAATTTTTAATTATCAATTATTAATTAAGGATTATTAATTACAAATTACTAGTTACTAACTAACTTTAAATTAATAATCTACTAATTATTAATTATTAATTACTAATTACAAATTACTAATTGAAAATTATAAATTACTAATTAGTTAATTATTAATTATTAAAAATCAATTATTAATTACTAATTACTAAATACTAATTACAAGTTGCTAATTACTAGTTACAAATTACTAATTACAAAATACTAATTACTAGTTACCAATTACCTACTAGTTAACAATTACTAATTGCTAATAATTAATTATTTGTTGTTTATTATTAATTATTATTAATCAATAATCAATTATTAATTAATAATTATTGACTGCTAATTGCTAAATACTAATTACTAACTATTAATTACTAATTACAAATTAGTAATTGTAATTACTAATCACAATTTATTAATTATTAATTACTAATTATTAATTACTAATAACTAATTACTTATTACTAATTACTAATTATTAACTAATACTTACTAATTATTAATTGTTAATTATTCCCGTCTGGGGCTTTGCTAATTCTCTTTAAGGGCGCCCCCGCAGGTGCAGATCAGGGAATGCTTGCCAGATACGGCGGGTACCGGGGAAATCAAATACTCGGGGCGGACTATAAATTGGCAAGGCCGATGAGGTTCAAAATTCGACGATTTGTTAATTTTCAACCCTTTACAACCTATATAGAATACCCTTTACAACCTATATAGTCACTTTGAGCCAATCTCTAAGATTCGTGCTATTTGATATAATATAGAACAACGTCCTTGTTCCAAGCGAAATTCGTCGGTTCATTTTCTAATTTTTTTTGCAAGGATCCTATATAGCTCATATCAAAATGGAGCTAAGTGATTTGAATTCCTCTACGTATACTCTTTACAACCTTTATAGTCATTATATGAGCCAATCTGTGAGGTTCGTGTTATTTGGTATAATAAAGAACCATGCCCTTATTCCAAGCGAAATTTGGCGATTTGTTAATTTTCTAAATTTGTTTTCAACAGCCCTACGGCTCACATCAAAATAGCCATAAGTTTTTGGATTTATTGAGAAGAAAATTGGAAATTAATGTTCATAATCATTTGATGCTTATTTTAATTGAATAACTTTATTTTTGTTAAATACACTGTTAAAAGATGTACACGCGCATAAATATATGTCCAAAAACCTATATAAACCTAATTTATCTAAAATCACAAATTTGTCCAAAAGTTTCAAAATGTACACTCGCATAAAATTGTGCCCAAAAAAAGTGTGTAAAAACTTCACACCGGTCATCTAAATAAAGTAACTTATCGTTTGCTACTTTTATGCACTTTTAAAAATTCGAACTATCAATAATAATATTATCTATTGAGAAAAGTCGTAGTGGAGTACATACCTCCATAAACTTAAACCAAGTTTTACAATGTACCAACTGTCAGGAATAAAAACCGTCACGATATTATTGGCAAGTTGTTATTATTGGCAGCTGGGTAAAAGCAAACCAGAAGCTGGAAAATGCAGTAATTGTGGACATGTCTGCGGAGAACAATCCCAAAACATCTTACGCGGAAACTCTCAGAGGTAATTCTCTTAATCCAACTCCAAACGACAACCAAGGAATTTACAAAATGATAAATACCTCAATGAATCAATGAGTATATATGCAAATGTTCGTAATTATTATGTGCCTTATGCTTTAAAACAGGAATACCATTGTTTTATCGTTGGAGTTGCTGCTTATGGGCTAGTATTCTTACTTGTTATATTTTTTTCTATTTTTCGAAGGAGCGCTGATAACGCAGTTGGTATATGGTAGCGTCGCAATTTGAATGTATCTGGTACATTTTGTCTATCTACGGTAAGAAACGCTTTTCTTACTTTTACAAATGTCAATAAAGCAACGAAAAAAGAAATTGAAGCTACTAAAGACTTCACAAACATGCCGCGCCTCTTGAAACCTCATACTTTCAACAAATATCAATTCAATCAATTGGAAGTCTAACTATTTTAGAAATTCCACGTTTGAAAATTCTTCCTTTCGATTTTACTTCAAGTACTCGCACTTTGTTGTCTTTGCTTGGAATTAGCGTAGCAACTCTGCCCAGTGGCCATCTCATTGGTGGATGCTTTTTATCGACAAGCATTACAATATCGTTTATTACTTCGGTCTAAAAAGACCAAAGTATTGAAATCCTGTCAAAAATGACGAAAAATTTGGTTGGCCCAAGATCACTTTTCTCGACGTTTTGAAAGTCCCTGAGTCTGAAAATGCAAAAAAAAACAAATGTCAGTCCGTGTGTTTGGATATCTGTGTGTCTGGACCCATGGTATCTCGAGAGCGGCTTGTCCGATTTTGAATTTTTTTTTCTCCAATCTGTTTAATGGTCAAGGCGGAGATTTGAAAAGCTTTTGGGGACTGTACGGCACGAGGGTTGGGTACCTGCCGTAGGAATTGACCCAAAATACCTGGTTTTATAAATATTTACGATTTTTTTATGTACATATGCTGGTTTGATTATTATTGAATTGGGCATTGAATTGGGAATGATTTGAAGGTTGAGTTAGGGGTAAATTTGAGGGTTGAGTTGAATTTGAGTTGGAGTTGAGTTGGGGTTGCATTAGGATGTAGTGAGTAGTTAACAAATTTTTTATATGATGGAACTTGCGCTTGCCTATTTCTCAACCGATTTTGATGAAATTCGACATGTGTGTTGGAAATGGGATTCTGAAACGAGTTTTGGAAGTTCTGGAGTATGGCCAAGTATGATGGAACTTGACCATTTCTCAACCGATTATTATGAAATTTGACATGTGTGTCAGAAATGGGATTCTGAAACGAATTTTGGATGAAATTCTAGAATATGGCCAAGTATGATGGAACTTGCCCATTTCTCAACCGATTATGATGAATTTCGACATGTGCGTTGAAAATAAGATTCTAAAATGTTGTTTAGATGAAGTTCTGGAATATGGCCAAGTAGGTGGTACTTGCCCAAGTAGGTGGTACTTGCCCCTTTCTCAACCGATTTTGATGAAATTCCACATGTGTGTTGGAAATGGGATTCTAAAATGTTGTTTGTATGAAATTCTGGAATATGGCCAAGTAGGATGATACTTGGTTATTCCTTACCCGATTATGATGAAATTTGACATGTGCGGTGTAAATGGGATTCTAAAATGATTTTTGGTTGAAGTTTTAGAATATTGTCAGTTACACGGTTAGAAATATAAGTATAATTTTGTATACTACTTTCGGTATAAAGTTCTAAAATACGATTTTTCGTGTTATATTGGATGACTGTACCCCTGCTACTAAAGCTTTTGACCTGTTTGGCTGTTGTTGTATTTATAAGTAAATATATGTTAGTTAAAATAGAAATCAGTACTGTCAAACTATCACACCAACTTAATGACACAGGTGACAGGTGAATGCTGTCCTCATTGAAAAAACCAAAGACCGAAGTTCTGATCACCTTGTGAGGTTTCAGCTCTTTATATTTGGGCATTGAATTTGGAATTGATTTGAAGGTTAAGTTAGGGGTCAATTGGCGGGTTGAGTTGAAGTTGAGTTGGAGTTGAGTTGGAGTTGAGTTGGGGTTGCATTAGAAATAGTGAGTAGATAACAAATTGTTTATATGATGGAACTTGCCTATTTATCAACCGATTATTATGAAATTTGACATGTGTGTTGGAAATAGGAATCTAAAATCAGTTTTGGATAAAGTTCTGGAATATGGCCAAGTATGCTGGAACTTGCCTATTTTTCAACCGATTAAGATAAAATTCGATATGTGCGTTGGAAATGGTATTCTAAAATGATTTTTAGATGAAGTTCTGGAATATGGCCAAGTATGATGGAACTTGCCCATTTCTCAACCGATTATGATGAAATTCGACATGTGTACTGGAAATGGAATTCTAAATTAATTTTTGGATATTGCTCTGGAATATGGCCAAGTAGGATGGAACTTGGCTATTACTTTACCGACTATGATGAAATTTTACAGGTGCGTTGTAAATAGTATTCTAAAATAATTTTTGGATACAGTTCTTGCAATAGCTAAGTACGATGAAACTTGGCTATTTCATAACCGATTATGTTCAAATTTGACATGTGTGTTGGAAATGGGATTCTAAAATGATTTTTGGAGAAGGTTCTGGACTATGGCCAGTTACCCAGTTAGAAATATCTGTATACTTTTGTATACTACTTTCGGTGTAAAATTCTAGAATACGATTTTTCGAGTTAAATTGGATGTCTGGATCATGGTATCTCGAGAACGGCTGCTCCGATTTTGATTTTTTTCGGTAGTCAGTTTCTATTTGGAAACTGTACGCCAAAAGAATTGAGTTCCTGTCATACTAATTTGTCTCCCTGGTTATATAAATGTAGGGTTTTCCAATAAGAGTGATATAATTTCTTTAAAAAAGAAAACACACTAATTGTTAAGGAAATTGAAATGTTTTTTATTTAATGTGAAGTACAATCGATACAATTAAGTTCTGAATAAAACGTCATTCAAATGGCCTCCACGACTTGGGGGTCGGTCGTTGACGCTCGAAGAAGAAGGACGTGTTTTGGTCGTCTTCTCCGAGAATATAATTTAAATTTAATTTAATTCATTTTATTTATTTGTTTAATATAGTGTAAAGTTTTAAATATATATTTTATTTTATTTTAATTTAATTTAATTTAATTAAGTGAAAAATCTGTGTGTAAAAATAGTGAAATGTAAATATAAATATGGATAAAATGCAATCCATCGGGATGCATTAAACAGGCAATGTTTTTAATTTGTAGCGAATTAAATCAACCTTTTGATTTTTCGCTTAATAATGCATGTCAAATTTGTGTACTAAGTGCATAAAATTCAAATACATTATCTATCTCATATTTAGATGTAATTAAAATCGATCAAATAGATAATACGCATTAATTTTCTGTTTCTGTACACGAAAATTCAAGTTTTTGGTTTCTCTCTTTCCACTTATGAGATTATGTATTTGTATTTGTATTTTTATTTTATGTAAATGGCACCATTTTATTAGGTAATCTGTGTTTATTTATTTTCATATGTATTGATATTTTTGGGTAATATCGGGACGGGCACTAGTGTACAACAAGCCTGATCCCGTGATGAGGTACACAGATGCCTTCTTACATTAAATCGCTTATGCTTGGAAGGATTGGTGCGAAAATTCGTTTGTTTTGTTTGGCTACAATTTATATAGTGTATCCGATCACGAATACTTTCATGTATAAGCAAAAAATAAAAATAAATTTATATAGTCAGGCTTGTGGTGCATTGGTGTTGGTTTTGGTAATGTATAAATTTTATATACATATATTTTCTATATGTGTGTTGGCAATGTTACTACTTTGTCATGAGTATATGAAAATATTTATTTTCTGTATATGTGTGAGGGGTTTAAAATTGCATTGGGATTCTAATCAGTGTTACCACTTGGAAACTTGAAATTAGTAGCAAATTTGATACATTTTTTTGAAAATAAAGTACCAAAAATAAAATTATAAGAAAGCAAAAAATATAAAATCATTTCAAGATTTTTATTTGCAAAAATCACAATTATTTTCGTAGTACATATCACAAATATAATCAGTTTTGATTCAACAGTTGAAACATACAACAAATGAAACTTAATATGGCTCAAAAGCAGCGTCTTTAAATTTAAATTTCGCAGCAAATTTTCCCAAATCTTCTTCCGGTATATATCTGTATCCATATTTACTTTAACTAATGTTCTAGTAAACATCACATTACTAATAGTAAATATTATTATCAAGATGATCCGTTTTCTTATTTTTTATTAAATTTAATGTGAATGCCTTTTCCGCTGCTGCACTGCTGTGCGGCAACGACAGCAGTGTTAGGATGTAGTCGGCTAATTCTGTACAAATAGGAAATTCTAAATTATTTTTTAAATTTTTAACTTTGATCCAATTTCGAACAGCGTCATCAGAATTCATGTGTGTCAACAAATTTTTATTTCCAATTAAGCTTCGCCACTGTTCATTTAGTGTTTCAATTGAGACATTCGTTTTTTTAAAAGAATAATTGTTTAACAAAGGTCGAATTGTTGGCATAGTTCCGGCTACAATTTCAGCTACATTTCAAAATTTTAGAATTCCCAATTTGCTGTCATTAAGTTGAAAACGTTTTTTTATTTGGCAGCAGAGCTCGCAATTTTAAATTTGTTTTCTGCTAAAAATGTTTCCTCAAATGAAAAAAAAACATTTAGGTAATTGGGAAATGTTTGTTAGTATCTCTAACATCAACTTTTAGATTAATGTTGTCCAAAACGATGAAATTTTTTAAAATTTCCAAATAAACGCGTTTGATTGTTTAATAAACGTTTTGCATTTCGGCTTTTTCAGACTGAAAAATTTTGTTAACATCGTTCACAATTTTTAAAATAAATGATAAAAATAGCAAATATAATTTTAATTCGCCGTTCATAAGGAATTCGAGGATATCGTGGGCAGAATCAGTTTTATCCTTTACTTTGAAGCAATACAAAATAAAATAAGGCCTCCCATTGCTCTAAAATTCTTAAAATCTCAAGTGAAAGCCAACGAGTTTTGCAAAATTTTAAAATTTTGTGATTTTGAATATTGAAATCCGCTTGAAACGCAGAATATTCGTTTAGTCGTTTGCGACTGTGTGAAAAGTGATTATAAACGTTTCTAATGTTTCTTTCGATAGCCTCGGGAAAATGTTTTAAGACGGCGTTTATGCAAAGAGACTTGGAGTGGCATGTACAGCGAAAAAGAAAACATTTTTTGTACTTCTTTAATTTTTGCATAAACACCGTTAAAATTACCTGCCATAACTGACACGTTATCACTGGCGACGCCTATTAAATTTTCAAAATTTATATTAAATTTATGAAAATGTACTTTCAATTCTTCCAAAATGTTGGATCGAAATATCTGCAAATTATTGCCAGGCATTTTTCTGTCGTTAGATCGGTAGTTTCATCTATAATAAGTGGAAATTTTTGTTGAAGAATTTTGCTGATTTTTCTGCGGCATACGGCCAAATTATTGTGTTTACGTATTCTGTGGATTCCGTGGCACCACATTTTATTTGTTGCGCTTTTATTGAACTAGGCGAAACAGTTTGGATCAATTTTGGTAGTGAATGCATAAGTTTATATGGTAAACCGTGTTGAAAAAACGAGCTTCTTGTATATGTAATTAAATAACACAAATTAAGTAGAAGTATTCAAAGAAATGTACCAAAGTTAAAAGGTACGTACCGAAATTCTTGGGGCGGAAAAATGTACCAAAATTGATACAATTGTATCAAAGTGGTAACACTGATTCTAATACTTTTCCTGGTGTCGTTTTCATTCGTTGTGTTCATTTAAAGTGCTCTTTATATACTCGTACCAAGAGCGACACACACGCAAAACAAATATTATGTTTTCAATTCAAGGGGGATTCTTATAAGTATGAGTAATTCGTATAATCGAGTAAATTGAATTGAATGGGTCATATAATTCATATTAAATCATTATATGAATAGGTATTTCATATGACACGATTTGTTTGGGTATTTTGGTCTAAAGCGGGGTAGTAGAGACAATGTAGAATTATATTAATTATTAAATTAATTTAAATGGAGTCTTATGCGGAATTATCCAATACATATATGTGTCTATTAGTTTCAAAATCCCAACATTGTCAATGTTATCACAAAATTTGTTTCTGATGGCAAATAATAGCTGATATCCCTGATATCTACAGTTTAGTCAACTCTGTAAGTTGCAAAAACCAACACTTTGCTTAGAAAATGAATTCAAATTTAGATATTAGAAGCAGAAACCACACATCTCCGCTGCAAGTTATTTTGCAAAAGCCCACATTTCCAATGTAAACATTAGTTTCATAAACCTACAATTCCACTCATATTATGTTACTATGTATAAGATTTTTGTTGCAAAATCCCGTAATTCCTTTAACAAACGAAGCTGCACAAACTGTATAACCAAGATAGTCCAGAACACCTACGTGTCAAATCTGGTTACTTCCGCTTTATTTTTAATAGCCAGTTTAACATCGGATTCAAAACACCAGCCACGGACTTGTGTTCTACGTGTTTGATGTACAAAGAACAGCTAAAAATTGAAAAAAGCGCGGCCAAGAAAGACGATTTATTAATCAAAAAGAGGGTTCATACTCTTCGTGCTAAAAGTTTTTTCCACTATGCCAGAGAAGAAAACGACAATATGGTTACGCTCTCGTTTGACTGTCAGAAAAATATGGTTTTGCCAAAGGTAGCTGACCAAGCCGCCTATTATTCTAGGTAATTCTGCCTTTACAACTTTGGCATTGTGCAAGGCTCATCCAAATCGGATCTATCAAAAGAAAAAGTCTTCTTATATGTTTGGACTAAAAACGATCGGCCTAAAGGTAGTACTGAAATCGCGTCAGCCCTATACCATAGACTTTGCCGTACAAATTTCACAAATAAATCGGTTGTTCGATTAATTTCTGATGGATGTGGAGCTCAAAATAAAAATTCGGCCGTGATTGGTATGCTTACCAAGTGGCTCGATATCGATGCTCCTATTCAAATTAAGCAAATTCAAATTATATTTCCGGTACTAGGACATTCGTTCAGTCCTCCTGACCGAGTGTTTGCTCGTCTCGAAAAAAGAGTCAAATCCATGGAACAAATTATAAAACCGGAAGAATATTTTCAATTCTACGAAGAACATGGCCAGATTATTAGAAGACACATGGGGTCCAGTGGACCCCAGACCTTTTTCAATCGTACATAAATGTTTCCTCCGGAAATTCATCTAGTGCCCCCCCCCCCCCCTTGCTACAGTTGAGGTATTGCACTACCTGTTTACGTACTCAGCTCAAGCCGTTTGACTGCTATCAGCTGTGTAGAAATGTCCAAAATCGCGGTGGGATCCAACCGACCCCAGTGTGTCATATACGTATATTTGTGTGAAAATCGGAGTAATGCTTAGGCATCTCAACTCTAGCAGACCTAGAGTAAGAGAGATGCCTTATATCCCCGCTGCTGACATCTGTCTGTAAACAAAGTAATTCGAAAGGCACTTAGCCGATTTTCAAGAAACAGAGACAGACTAATAAACCTTATCACCTTGACCAGATAAGAAAAATGTGATATGACAAAAATCTGTAGGTGATCGGATTTGATGAAAATTGAATGAAAATATTTGTATTGTATACGAAATAATTTTTCAAAATTGTTTTTGCCGTTTTTTGTGTTGTTTTATTATTTCTGGTCGTGAGTAAGACTGCGCTCGATGTTAAAATTTGTTTAGGATATCATATTTCTTTTGATTTTGACGTATTATTAGATGGCGTATAATTTGCAGAATCGAACCGTCATAGAAGTGCTAGAACCCATCGACGAAGCATCTTCAGGAGGAGAAGATAACGTGTTTGAGGACAATAAAGACAATGATCCAGGCTTTTTGGTGTGAGTGCCATGGAAGTAGACCAGAAAGATATGGAAGAGGGTACTTTAGATCAACGGCTTTTGTATGTAGGAGAGCGTCGATCGGCTGGCTAGGGACGTGGTCGGCCATCTTCGACGATAGGAAAAAATTCAACGTTGATATTGCAAAATAAATACCTTTTTTTTAAGATTCAGTATAGGACTTATTTTTATCTAAAAATATACTATCTCAAGGGTACACCGCTAAATTTTTAGCTAAAAATATTGAAAATTGTAAAAATACGCTTATTTTATGTAAAACACGCCATTTTCTTATTTTTTTCACAAACCTTTTTTTTTTTGGTCTCATAAAATTAAAATTTCATTAATGTAATAATTTGATCTAGGTATCCTTTAGTAAGCTTTTTAAACTATATTGGAAAAAATTGCCAGAGCTAAATATAGAAAAATTCAAGGAATGAAAGGCAATTTTCATGCTGGGGTCTGAAAGACCCCAGTGTGGCATTTATGTGATTTTTCTTAAGTGTGTCATTTAAGGGTTAAACTGAGTTCGGAAATATGCCCAGTATTTGACTGGAAGACTGCTGTTGGAGAAATCATAAAAGCCGCCAAGTCAATGGCACTTTCAATTTAATCCGGTAAAGCGATTCATTTTGAGTCGTGATACCAACAGCATTGCAGTTCGAGGATAGGTAAAAATCAGGTCAGATATGGGAATCGCAAGGTCAGTGGTTAAAAAAGGAAGAATGACATCAAACATTAAATTAAATATTTTACCAACTCGTGTACCAGTCAAATTGACTAAGAATGAAGATGTTAATAAATTGTTATCCAAACATTTTAGAAATGACTGGAAGGATAATAAAGAACTAAACTTCTACAAGAACATGATGAATGCCAATAATGAGATGACTATTACCGATGATGATGGGAATGAACAGTGCGTAAATTTTGATGAAGATGTAGACCTTCGAATCCAAATTCATGAAGTATGACGCTTTTATGTATATTTATTTGGAATTCGTTTTAGTTTTATATGTACATTTTTTTATTTATTTTAAGTTCTTTTAATTTTTAGTATTACTGGCTTATACTCATATAGTTCCTTTATTTGTACAACCGTGTAAAAATGTTAATAAATGAAATTGAATTTCGGACCAAATTTAATCGTAGTTTATTTATTAGCAAAAATCATCATTTCCATAGGTGTATGTAACAAAACCCATTAATTCCAACCGATCGTGTCAAAAACGATCATTTCCATTTTTAAATTTGTCATAACTTCCATAATAGTAATATTATCTAAGAAATTATTTTTGCACAAATATTTAATTATATAATATGTAATAAGAAATAGAAATGAAAATTTCTTATTAATCTGATCGCAACTTAAAAAAAAAACAATTTTGTGATTTATTCAAAACCACATATCAGGAGATGTGATGGTTTTGAAACTAATAGACACATATAGTTTAAATTTAAATTTTTTCTATTTAACTTATTAATTAATTTATTATTGGTAAATTATCTAACTTGAATGGTATTTTTGGGATCAAGGTAGAACGAGTCACCATGTTGTATTATAGGTTTGGCCTTGATGCAAGTATGGAAGGGGATGCGATTGGATGACGTGAGCTGCAACAACAAAATAATATAGTTGTCTTATTATTAAGTTTTAGTTTAAATAGGGTTCCAGAGCATTGCGGCATCCTCGTTGGCCTATGAAATGATTGGTTGGAATTGAATATTAAAAATAAATTTTTTGTGAACCATCAGATTGCTTCTGATTTGAAATTTTATTAATTACACTCAATTTAAATTTAATACTTGTATTTCGAGATATTAGTGATCGTGATTATGAATTTTTTAGTTGTTAATTGCTTATATTACAGCTATTTTGATGGTGGAGCGGTGCTGTCCTGAGCTTTGCATATTTTGCCGTGTACATTCCCTTTAAGGGAGGAGTGTAGGAGTACAAATGGGAGGTGAATGGAATGGTTTGTTGTTGTGCGAGAAAGTATCAATTAGTCGATATTCTGTTACTTGATAATATACTGCAGTCTTACCTTGTTAATTTTTGCAACAACAACGCCGTGTATTTTTCATTCCGTTTGGAATAGTTTCAAACCAAGTCTAGATCGTAGAGAACTATTCTGCCAATAATATTGGAAATTTTATTGGCTTATTTAATGTTTATTTTTGAATAAATTACTAGTTGGTTATCAAGGTAAGACAGCAGGTATATTGGTTATGGTTTATAGTTTCACAGTTTAAATTGTGATGGGCATGGAAATACATATGTATGTGCAGGCAAATCATGAAACGACTACAGCAATAATATAAGTTGTGTTATATTTATCCTTATTTCATTGTGTTTATTTTATTTTATTACATTTTATCCCACCTTCAGCAGGGGCGGACTTAAGTTGGTGGATATATTTTTAAATTCTGAAGATGACTAGTATGACGGTTTTTTTTGAACGGGAAGATTCTAATTGGATTTATTACACTACCTAGGTCGGATTTTGAGATGCTGCTCTTAAATTAATGATTATGAATTCCTTAGAAATAACGAATATCTAATTAAGTTGTTTTGAATTTTTGGAGGGATTAATGACCTTAATGATGTATTTATTAGTTACTTTTACTATAGCCATTTTATCAACTAAACCATGAGGATTTTATAGTTTAATAATTTTTAGTTTTTAAAAAACAGTAATTGGTGACAATTAACTAATTTAGATCTTGTTTTTGAGAAATATTCAGAGAAGCACAATATAGATTTCTAGAAAGTTTGTACCGAATTAATTTGAAATTTAAATCATTAATTGAGGCTGGGTAAAAATTTGTTTCTGCTATTATGAGATGAGATGACTTGATTTTGCAGCTTGCGGATGATGAAAATTGCAAAATGTGCAGATGAAGAGATTCGGTAGTCCAATTATTTTAGTATTTCTGGAACTCCTTGCATCATGTCGGGTTCATCTATTATTATTATCTTTTATAATAATTATCAAATTACATTAATTCTTTATATAATTATACTTACGTTCACTACATGGATTAATATTTGATTTGAATTTTCAGAAAGATTGGTGACCATGGCGATGAATTTAATTAGTTACTTGTACTATAGTAGATTTACCAATTAAATAGTGGGGTTTTAAGCTCTGATTTAATAATGTTAATTTAAATTCTAAAAGTAGTATTTAATGATAATTAGCTAATTTCGATCTTGATTTTCAGAAATATTCGAGGAAATTCAACGCAGATTTCCAAAAATTTAAAGCATCTAGCGGACCGGTAGTTGTAGAAATTCTGTTGTTTTGATTTATATCCTCCTATATTACAGAAATTTAGTTCTGAATTCATACTTTAGATACTAATTTGTGTCTTATAATTTTAATTTTAAGTGCTGGTGATATTAATTGTAATCCATTACAGAATAGTTATCACAGATCAAGCTGCTATACTTAAGTGGAAGGTTCACGAAAATGCCTCATTTATAACAGTAGTTTTGAATTAAACTGTAGTTTTCGGATCGAATTGGATACCTTGGGATTCCAGGATGAAGAAACCAGTTGCGGCACCCTATTTATTTTGTTCATCAATATTATTTATTAATTAATATATTATTATAGGGATTAAAATTAATCCTGAGTTTCAGAATTAAATTTTAGATTGGACCAATCCTCCAGGATCAACATGTAGTAAATAAGTTGTAGTTTAGAGATTGTGTTGTCCTGTGCTAACTATTTTACTATATAATTATTAACAATTTTACTAACTTATCGATCGCTTTTGTGTCTGTAGCCGGGTCGATTCTGTACCAACTAACATTCCTATCCTATCCTTCGGTTTTGTTATATGTAAACGGGTGTACAGTGGGCCCGGCGTAATCCGGGAGTTCCTGCTATAATGCTTGGCTGTACATTCTAATCAATCAATCAATTCAAATGGCCTCCACGACTTCTTCTGCAGGAACGAATTCGATGTACCCAATTTTCGAGCACTTTTTCCACTAAATCCAGTCGTATGTCATGAATAGCACGTGCAATATTGACTTGTAAAGCTTGAAGAGAGTTATTTTATTGCTAAAGACCAATGACTTCAAATAACCCCACAAGAAATAGTCTAATGGTGTTAAATCACAACTTCTTGGAGGCCATTCAATATCACAATTTCTTGAAATAATCGATTCTCCAAACTTTTCGCGCAATAATTCAATTGTTGCACGTGCTGTGTGGCACGTAGCCCCGTCTTGTTGGAACCAAATGTTGTCAAGATCAACTTCTTCCAATTTCGGCCACAAAAAGTTGGTTATCATCGATCTATACCGATCTCCATTGACAGTAACGGTGTTACCAGCTTCATTTCGAAAAAAAATACGGATCGATGATTCCACCAGACCAAAAACCACACCAAACTGCCAATTTAGGTGAATGTAATGGTTTTTCATGAAAATTTGTGGATTTTCTTCGCACCAGAATTGACAGTTTTGTTTATTTACCGCACCACTCAGATGAAAGTGAGCCTCATCGGAGAAGATGATTTTCTTAAAAAAATCGTTATCGTTTTCAAGTTGTTCCAAGGCAAAATCAGCAAATTCACGACGTTTACGGTGGTCCAATGGCTTCAGTTCTGAGTGAGAACAATTTTATACGGATGCAAAACCAAATCCTTTCTCAAAATCCGCCAGGTTGTGGTTTGAGACAGTCACAATTCTTGAGAACGTCTTGGAATCTACAAATTAAAGTCTTCAGCCACACTTGCCTGAACGGCAGCAATATTTGCATTACTTCGAGCGTTTCTTTGTCTTATTGGCACTTGACCATTATGTAAAGAAAATGTACGCTCAAAATGTTCAACAACTCGACGATAGCGAGCACACGTGGACGATTATTACGACTATAAAATGGCAAAACCGCACGAAAAGTTGCAATTGGAGAACGATTATTTTGATAATCAAACTGAATAATTTGTAAACGTTGTGCTTGCGTATATCTCACCATGATGAAATTGTAAACATTACTGAATACAATGAAACAAAAAATGACAGACCATGACATATTACAAATGGCCGAAACTTCACTTAAAAATCATATCATTCCTATTGGAAAACCCTATATTTACCAACTTTTTATATCTGGTTTAAATATTGAGTTGGGCATTGAGTTTGGGGTTGAGTTGAAGGTTGAGTTAAGGGTCAATTTGCGGATTGAGTTGAAGTTGGGTTGGGTTGTATATTGTGAACAGTTGAATAATTTTTTTTATATACTGGTGTGAGGATTAAGTTTAGCATAGAGTTAGCGGTTGAACTGCGGTTGAGTTGAGGTTGGATAAGGGTTTAGTGAGGACTTATAAAAAACATTATGATGTTACAATGTTTCTTTCTTTTGTAAGTTAATTTCTGAAGTAGCACCGAACTTGCCTATTTTTCAACCGATTATTATGAAATTTGACATTTGTGCCGGAAATGGGAATCTAAAATGAATTTTTAGATAAAGTTCTGGAATATGGCCAAGTATGATGGAACTTGACTATTTCTCATCACATGTGCATTGAAAATGGGATTCTAAAATTGTTTTGGATGATGTTCTGGAATATGGCCAAGTATGATGGGACTTGGCTATTTCTCAACCGATTTCGATGAAATTCGACATATGTATTGTAAATGGGATTCTAAAATGTTTTTTGGATGGAGTTCTTTAATATGGCCAAGTATGATGTAACTTGCATATTTCTCAACCGATTATGATGAAATTCGACATGTGTGTCAGAAATGGGATTCTCAAATGTTGTTTGGATGAAGTGCTGGAATATGGCCAAGTAGGTGGAACTTGCCCATTTCTCAACCGATTTTGATGAAGTTTGACATGTGGGTTGCAAATGGGATTCTAACATGTTTTTTGGATACAGTTCTGCAATATGGCTAAGTAGGATGGAACTTGGCTATATCTTAACCGATTATGTTCAAATTTGACATGTGTGTTGGAAATGGAATTTTAAAATAATTTTTGGATGAAATTCTGGAGTAGGATGGAACTTGGCAATTCCTTAATGGGGTATCATCAAATTTGAGATGGGTGTTGGGAATGGAATTCTAAAATAATTTTTTGATAAAGCTCTGGAATAAGGCCAAGTAGGATGGAACTTATTTATTTCTTACCCGATTATGATGAAATTTGACATGTGCGTTGTAAATGGGATTCTAAAATGAATTTTGGTTAAAGATCTAGAATATGGTCAGTTACACGGTTAGAAATATCAGTATAATTTTGTATACTACTTTCGGTATAAAGTTCTAAAATACTATTTTTCGTGTTATATTGGATTCCTGTACCCCTGCTACTAAAGCTTTTGATCTGTTTGGCTGTTGTTGTATGTATAAGTAAATGTATGTTAGTTAAAATAGAAATCAATACTGTCAAAACTGTCACACCAACTTTATAACACAGGTGACAGGTGAATGCAATCCTCCTTGAAAAAACCAAAGACCGAAGTTCTGATCACCTCGTGAGGTTTCAGCCCTTTATATTTTTTTCATTGAGACCGTCTTCTTTTCAATTTGTTCTGGTTTGCAGAGTGTGTATATATACTCGATGGAGTATCGTTTTTAAATCTATTCTACCATTTTTTTAATTAATTGCCATTAGGTAATTATCTGAAGACTGTGAAACTTGAGGTTCGTAGATTTTGATATTTTGAATACCAGTTAAAAAATGATTTGGTGTTAACGGGTCTGGATCATTAGGATCACCAGATAAACATTTTAAAATTCGAGAATTAAGTATCCCTTCATTCAGATTGAATGATACTCTTCTAAGGTTAATGTAGTATCTTTAGCAGCCCGTTTCAAATGTAACTTAAAAGATTTTCATAGACGCTTCCCATAATCAATCCCCTTGGCAAATGAATCTTTCAAATAACACTTTTAATTCTCATGAATGTACTTGCGATATCTGACCTGATGTAAGCAACCATCCCATGATGTTTTAGACATCCAATGTAGCATTGTATTGTTAAATCAGTCGCAGTGTCCAAGCGAATAAGTTTTGTTGAGAAAAATATAAAAGTTGCAACCTACACCTATAAGATGATGACTTTCGTTGAAATTTATTCCGTATAAAAAATTGATCACAATAACGTACCCAAGTGTTAAAGAATAGTTTGAGTTACTCGCTGAGCCAGTAGATCACCTATAATTTATTTGATAATTGTTGGTTTGGACTTGGCCATATTCCCGAACTACATCCAAAAATTATTTTAGAATCCCCTCAATCGGCAAGTTTCAACCTACTTCAAAATATTCCAGAACTTTATCCATAAATAATTTTAGAATCCAATTTCCAACACACATGTCAAATTTCATAATAGTCGGTTAAGAAATAGGCAAATTCAGAACTTTATCCAAAAATCATTTTAAAACCCCATTTCCAACGCACATGTCGAATTTCATAATATTCGATTGAGAAATAGGCAAGTTCCATCATACTTGGCCAAATTCCAGAACTTTATCCAAAAATTATTTTAGAATCCAATTTCCAATACACATTTCAAATTTTATCATAATCGGTTGAAAAATAGACAAGTTTCATCATACTTGGCCATATCCCAGAACTTCATCCTAAAAACGTGGTAGAATTCCATTTACAACATACGTGTCAAATTTCATAATAATCGGTTGAGAAATGGCCAAGTTCCATCATACTTGGCAATATTCCAGAACTTCGTCTAAAAATAATTTGAGACTCCCATTTCCATTGGAAATACTGAATTTCATTAAAATCGGAAAAGATATAGAATCCGAAATTTTTTTTTATAAAAAAACACAAATCCATAGTTTAACTGCTCACTAAACCCTAGTCCAACGCAACTCAGCCCTTATTCAACCCTCAAACGGAACTCAACTCAACCCTTAACTCAGCCGCAAACTATATTCCAAACTAAATCCTCAAACCAGCATATATAAAAAATTGGTTAACTGCTCATTACATCCAAATTCAACCCCAACTCAACTCCAACTAAACTTCAACTCAACTCGCAAATTGGGCCCTAACTTAACCTTCCAATCAACTCCAAATTCAATGTCCAATTGAATAATCAAACTAGTATATATAAAACAATCGTAAATATTTATATCACCAGGTGGTTTGGACCAATTCGTACGATAAGTACCCTACCGTTTTGACGTACAGTATCCAGAAGCTTTTCAAATCTCCGCCTTGACCATAGAAACAGATTGGCGAAAAAAGTTCCAAATCGGACCAGCCTTTCTCGAGTTACCATGGGTCGACAGACGGACGGACATTTTTTTTTGCTTTTTCAGACTCAGGGACTTTCAAAACGTCGAGAAAATTGGTTTTTGGACCAACCAAATTTTTCATCATACTCACAAAACTTAAATCAAACAGATATATGAACTAAACAAAGCACGTTTTGTTCCAATTCAATAAGCGCTAGAGAAACAAATTGATAGATGTCAGACCAGCGTTAAAAAATGTTAAATTATTTAGGAGACGTAGCTGCTCCTGGGCAATTAATATGCCAGTAAATCGATGAAAGTGAGGTAAAAACTGTAACAAATTTAATTACTGACATACATCCTAATCATATATGTTAGGCAAGAAACTAAAGAGGGTTATAATCTGCTCAAATAGTAAAAAAAATTACCACAACACATGCTATTGCCAGTTTAACATCGCATATATGCCACAAACTAAACTAGACATTGTGTAAGGACGCCAATTTTATAGAAAATCGTTCGAACGTGCTCGGCTTAATTGTTGTACAAAAAATTAGTTACAAAAATTAATTAACTTTTATAAGACTGCAGTACATAAGTAACTTTTTTAACTATTCTGTTCTACATTTTACTAATTAAAGTGTTTTGTTATGTGGATTTCTGTAATATGTATAAGACAAGGCAACAACAAACAATAGTAGGTACATTAGTAGCAGCAGTAATATAATTTCCTTCATTCTACCATTAATCTATTTAAAAGACGTATTTTTAAGAGTTTCACAAGCAATGTATTAAACTTAGAAGTTGTTCGTCATTTTACAGCCTATAAACAGCATTCTGAGAAGTAAAGGTAAGAGAATTATTTCATTAAAATTGTTTCATGCGAATTAATTTACAATATACCTCAAGAAAGATAAAAGGTCATTTTCTTGGTATTAAATTTGGTACCCATATTCATTTTCGAAGAATTCAGTCAAATAATAGCAAGTATTTATTTGAATCATTACTATTTGGAGCATACATTTTAATTAAATTATTGAAATACTCGTATTTTATTACAAAAGCATACTTCAAAGTTCAAATTTATGTGCGCACAGAATTGAAAATAACAGATGCTGTTTACATAGACAGCTTAAAGAGCTGATCTTTTAGAACAAATGAATGTCAAAACGTGTTTTAATATTGAACAGTAATATATAATTTTTACGGGTCTGACTCTGAATTTGACTTCATTGCGGGGATTCTCTTAGTTCATGTATGGTATATATATACATACTTATATACACACTCCCAAACTCAATACTATAATGCTGGTTTATAAATCTGATTTTTATTTATTTTTAAAGAACACACATTTTTTGTTATTGTATTACCTACCAAGAAATTCAATTGAACTTTTCCAAGCTCTAATCACAGCATGACAAAATTTTCAACTTATTTTTCAACAACAACAACACAAAAATTCTTTTTTCTTTTTTTCAGAATATCCATCTTCACACAAAGGAATCCTTCTGAGCACAATAACAACAAAAATTTTAATCAAACGATATACTCGTCTTATACATTATGTATTACCTGCTACATACTAGAAAATTCTTTGTATGCTGTTGGGGAGGAAATTACATATAGAAAAGTTTCAAGTAACAAAAAAAAAAACAAACTTTTAGAAACTGAAAATTTGTATCATTTATATCAAATTAATATACCGATTTCAGTTATTTTTTGTTGTCACAAATTGGTTCTCGTTTAGATCGCAAACGTTCCAAAGACAAAAGTGTAATAGATGGGTAAATCTTTTAGTTACCGACATAATAGAGAGTAGTGTTTATATTTTATGTTGGAAACTACAACAATATAATTAACTTTTTTGATGATGACATCCAGAAGATTTGTTTTTACCATGGGTATACCGAAAAATTCTTGGCTATTATCAATTTTATTTATTGTGTTGTTATTCGAAATAATTATTTCAAAGGCAACAACAAATATTAATTCATATGCATGTTGTCGAATCGAACTAAACATCGGGATAACATAATATGAACTATTGCCAGAATCAGTTAAGGCGTGTTTCGTTGGATTTCTGTAAAATATGTACAGGTGAACGTTTTATGTAACTGAGCTCATAGACTAACTTGACTACATTACAAAACGTATTAGTGAACGCTTAAAAGTTAGTTTATCAACATAATATCTCTAGATTAGTGCTGTTAATCGAATTCGGATCTAGGACTGTACAACTATTTGCGAGGAAATTGTAAATAGAATGCTAAAAAACCTTGTAACAAATAAATAGTGTGAATGATGTTCTACAATAAAATTGTGTAGGTGGTTATTCGATGGCCACTGCTAAGGCATCGTAGAGATATGTCTAAGTTATAACGAATAGCATACTCGGTATTACATAGACGACTCTACGATGCGTTGTTCGCATCCATCGAATTCTAAACACACTATTTTAGGGTAGCCAAACTTGTACACTTTTTTAAGCTGTTGTACTGTTTTTTGCCGCGCTGTATCAAATTAATAAACATTTAATGTAATTTAAACTTTTTGGGGTTCATTTAAGAGCGACTAACACATTTTAAAAAATGCCTTCCTTTTTTAGCCCCACCTAACCTACTGTAGGTGGACTGTTTGCTTTAACGTTATTGGTGAATATGGGTCAGGCTGATTTTCCCATGTATTTTATATTAAAATGGAAAAGTGAATTTTCCCTTTTAGATTTTGATTTATTTTCTTTAAAAAAAATTTATTTTTAAGGCAGATAACTCATTAAACACATAACTCACAAAAAATAAATTATGGTAAAAAATCATCTGACTAATCTTCACCTGCATCAAGCACCTTTATAATACCGCATGTTTTATAAAAGAGTTAAGCATGATTGAAACATGTTCTGTGTTCGCAATAATGGCAAAGAATGTCTTTCTTTCGTACATAACTCAAAAATATTAACCGACCGTTGAAACAAAGGGACTGTTTGATAATTCACACGGTGCGGTGCAGTGCTTACTGTTTCCTTCTCTAATTTGATTTAGTTTCCAGTGGCGAAATAAAGAAAAAAATTATACACTGCACCGCACCGTGCGAATTATCAAACAGACCCAAAAGAGCCATGAATGATGAAACATGAATGATGTTTGTGAATTTTTTTCCGAAAACGTTCCGAAAATTATATTCTCTATCTACCTATGTGTTGGTGCATCATTCAACAAGTTGATTGTTGAATGACCCATTTAAAAATTAAAAATTTCCTAATTAATGGAAATCTCTAAAACAATCAGTCCAGTGAAAATTTGAAATAGGAGTAGGCCATTGCCAATAATTCTGGCCAATTTCAAGAAATAAATTTGGGGTGATCAGACTTAAAATTGGAATGGAATAAAAAGTCGTTGTTGAACGATGATAGAATACATATCACTTTCCTAAACGGGGACAATCTCAATGACATCGGACTAGTGATGATTTTCTATTGAGCTATGCCTTGCATATGAGCTTAAAACTATTCAACAGATTTAAATCTATATATATATAAATGAATGTTTGTCTGTATGTCCTTTATAGAATCGTAAACTATGCATTTGATCATGTGATGATCTTTAGCAAAGTTGTTGTGCATGAGCCAGTGGCGTAACTACAAATTGTAGGCCCCCCGCAACACTTAATGTGGGCCTCTAAAATACCATCCCTGCACCTTGCATATCTTTCCATTCAGATTAATATAAAATGTCGATCGTTCCGCTGTTGTGACCGTCACAGGTAACGTAAAAAACAATAAGAAACATGTTATGATATTACCCGCGAAATACTTGAAGCTGCTATAAGAAATTTTATTATTAGAACTTCAGTGAATTCAAGTAATGATGATGCCCCCGAAATTTCCTCCTTAAATATTGACTTTACCATCACCATTTGTAGCGAAAACTGTTCCGATAGGTCGTCTTTATATTTTTCTTGTATCTGCAGACTTCATGAGATCATCGTTATTCATTTCCACATAAATTTATCGTGCAGCCCGATACACCAATTAAATACCACCCGATACAACATTTTAAATCAAAATTTAATGTTTAATTGTTAAATTTTGACTTGAAATGTAGAAAATAATATTGTAGAGGATACGAAACAGATCTTCATTACAAGAGTAAAGATCACGGGACCCGCGGTGCGGGCCCCCATTGTGGCGCCCCTCCACAGCGCGGGGTATGCTTCCTTGTAGTTACGCCGCTGGCATGAGCCCACGAAGGTTTCTGAGTTGGTACGACCAATTTTCGACAGATTTCGCCACTGTCATTCTAATGAATTTCATATATTGCCGTGACATGCTGATTTGAATGGAAATGAAAACAGCGAACGAATGATGTCGTTTCGAGTTGTGGGTAACATAAGAATTTATGTAAATTGTGAAATTCATGTCCGGCTCACATTGAACAGACAATATTGTGCGTATTTTTATATTTGGGAGCGTTTTTCGAATATTTTTGTGCAATGCTAGGGTTGTACAAACATTTATTATAATTTATCAAAATCAGAATGGTACACAAATATGCTTGTTGGCAATATGAAAACCCGGAAAACCGACAGCTCGGAATTTTAATGAACTGTGATGAACGTATTGCTTTTCCTTTTAATGACCTTATATGGCCCTTTGTAAGGTGGAGTTAGCGGCGATGATACCGTATCGACGCGAAGGAAAACATGACTACAGGATTTGAGATCCCTTTGAATGAATGAACTACAGCGAGTGTTGTGATTCGACGCTTCAACTGGCTTTAAATTGTTAAAAATAGTTCTTTATTTGTTAATATACTCTGACTGAGAAATATGAGAATCTGTATCTCCAAAAAATTCACCAGGTAGACGTATGGTAGTACCGTATACTAATTCGCTCGGTGTCGCGTTTATGTCTTCCTTAAAAATTGAACGATGTCCCAATAAAATTGTAGGAATACAATCCACCCAATCGTTAGCGTTGTTACATTTAAGGGTTGATTTAATGGTTATATGCAATCTTTCTATCATCCCGTTCGCTTGTGGGCGATATATGATAGTGTTTGGCACCTAATAACTTAGCCAACTCGTTAAATAGAGACGATTCAAATTGACGACCTCTGTCAGTTGTTATATTTCTAGGCGTACCGAATCGTGATATCCAGCAAGACATTATTGCACGAGCTACAGTTTCAGCCGAGATGTCGGATATTGGAATTATTTCCGGCCATCGCGTGAATCTATCAATGCATGTTAGGCAATACGTGAAACCTCTTGAGGGTGGTAAAGGACCAACCAGATCGATGTTTATATGGCTAAATCGTTCGCCAGGTATTAAGAATTTAGATAAAGGTCGCTGGTTATGACGAGTAATTTTTGCTTTTTGACAAAGCATGCATTGTTCTGACATGATTTTACAATCGCTCTTTATCTCAGGCCATACAAATCTATCGATAATTAGTTTTATTCTAGATTTTATGCCTTTATAGCCGGAATATAAGGACGAATTTTATTTGTCGAAGTATCACAATATACGGAATTGGTACGGATTAATTCAATTTTTAAACTTGTTTCATTATTCCGTAATAAATTTTGTAATTCGATGTCGTTATCTTGTTCAATTCTTAATTGGGCATAGTCAAGAAAATGAACTTCGTAAACTTCTTTATCTTCGGAAACGTCTTTGTCATCTAATCGCGATAGCATATCTGCGACGATATTATCTTCGCCAGCTATATGTTGAATATCTGTACTGAATTGACCAATAAAATCAATGTGTCTCAATTGACGAGGTGAAGTTTGATTCATGTTTTTGCTAAATATGAAAATCAATGGTTTATGATCTGTTAAAATCGTGAAATTTCGACCTTAGATTGACGTTCGGAAGTATTTTACAGACTGATAAATCGCCAACAGCTCGCGATCATACGTGCTGTATTTTTGTTGTGCATTGGTTAGCCATTTTGAATAGAAACCTCATGGTTCTAGAATACCGTTCTTAACTTGGTACAATACTGCGCCAACGCGATCATTGGATGCGTCGACGTGTAAACATATTTTTGCATTTTGCGAAGAGTAGCTAATAAAACTGCGTTTTTTAATTTGTTTTTGCACATTTCAAAAGTTTTAATAGAATGCTTGTCCCAAATAACCGGTGTTTTGTCGTTTTTAATGTTTCCTTCGATCAATTTCTGTAAGATGCCTTGAGACTCGACGGCATTACGACGGTAAAAATAATTGAAGCAATAAATCGTTTTAAATCTTTCACGAATTGTGGTAAGAGAATTTGTGATATGGTGTTTACTTTTTCCGGATTGGGTTTGATACCAAATTGGTCTATTTTAAAACCCAGAAAGTTGATTTCCCATTTTCCAAACTCACATTTTGCTGTATTGATTTTAAGACCGAATTGACGAAAACGTTCAAAAACTATTTTAATGTGTTCATAATGCTCTTCATGGGTTTTTGACGCGATTTGAATATCATCAATATATTTGAAGACAAAAGGTAGCTCCATTAGTACTTGATCGATATATCTTTGGAACGTTTGACCGACGTTTCTAAGTCCAAATGTCATTACTGTAAATTCATACAGCCCGAAGGGTGTAATAATTGCAGTTTTTAGTATATCAGACTCATTAACTGGTATTTGATGAAATGCACGAGTGAGATCAACTTTCGAAAATACCTTGCAATTTTCAAGGTACATAGTAAAGTCCTGAATATTAGGCACTGGATATCGATCGGGTATGGTGACGGCGTTAATACGACGATAGTCGCCACATGGCCGCCAATCACCATCCTTTTTAGGCACCATATGTAAAGGACTAGCCCACGGAGACTTTGATGGTCGACATATACCTTCCTTTACCATATATTCAAATTCTTTTTTCGCCAATTCATACTTGTCTGCGGTCAACCGACGAGCTTTCGCGAAGACAGGAGGACAATCCGTTAATAGTTGCAGATAATTATCGTTTTCGAAATAATTGTCATTTTTTAAAGTGGTTATATTTACCTCGTTGTCTGTGACGCAATAGGAACATGAAGGAATTCGTAATAGGACATGAAGTTTTAAGTTTAGTCTCTGAATCTATTAACTTTTTGTTTTTAAGATCAACGAGTATGTTAAAATGTTTTAAAAAAATCTGCTCCGATAATCGGTTTTGTGACGTCAGCGACAGTAAAGGACCAATCAAAACTTCTACGCAAACCCAATGAAACGGTATTGTTTTTTGTCTGAAAGTTTTGATTTTCGAGCCATTAGCGGCGAATAAATTAATGAAACTACACGTATTTGGTTTGTCTTTAGAAGTAGGGGGAACGATAGATAGATCTGAACCCGTATCAACTAAAAAATGATTGTTTGATGCTTTATCAAAAATGAATAATCGGCAGTTACTATGCTGCGCCGAATTGCCCGCCATACAAAACGGCGAAATTAGTTTTTTGTTTTTAGCTTTCCGTCACTATTGTGTTTGCACCAACTTGTGCAGTTTCGAGCGTTGGTGCCGTATTTAAAATGATACCAGCACTAAACCAAAACAATCGGACTGAGATGAAAACAATGTAAATATAATGTGGCCTGCGTATGATAGCAGCAAAAATGAGAACAGCATATAAAAATCCCAGTGAACTGCTCTTTCTTCTTTGAGAACTAATATTTTATATATTTTATTAATATAGGTTTTAATATTCATTTTATTTAGACCTAATATGCTGTTAATAATTACCCACAACCAGTCATTCACATAATATTTGTGAGCTATAATTTTTGGTTTAGTGTTTTTTATTGCACTACTAAATGTACTTAGAAACCCATAAAAATATTAAAAAGAAAAAAAAATATTTTTTTAAATTTATTTTTTAACAAATTTCAAATCTTGATTTCAAATCGTGTTTGCTCGATATCAATTCCGCGACTGGAACAATTATATTATTTACTTTAGCAACGCAAGCATCATAGTAAATCCTAGAAAAATTATACCTTGAGCAACATCTGGGATTCCACACTAAACTCTCCGTCCCGTCAACATGTATTTGGTAATCTCCAATATTTTCCAAATATTGTAAAAATGATTTTCTCATTAGAATTATATACAATGGATCAGATACTACATAGACATAGTAGTCTCCATTTGACGCGATGAAGCGAGGTCTCATGGTATCCATCACTTCACAACCTTAAATAACGTAAATTGGACCGTTGCGTTGGGCCGCTTAAGTCCTTCTGAGATATCAAATAATTCAATCTGGTGTATGGTCGGTGATTATTGTAAAGTGATACCCTTCAATGGTGGCTCTAAATTTTTGATCACTAATGAGTGCAGCCAAACATTCTAATTCTGAAACAAAATAATTGCATTAAGCTCGATTCAATTTCTAAGAGATGAATGTTATTGAACATTCATGGTTCTCAGTTTTGGCATCGTATACCTTAGGAATAATTGTTCTGAATAGTCTGCATTATTAACAATAGTGCTGACGATAAAACCAATTTAATTGTTTCAATAGCAGATTGTACTTCACAATTCTAAACACATTTATGTCTCCTTTTCAGTAAATTAATAATGGGCGCTGAAATGTCGGTGAAATTGAGGATGAACCAGATGTTGGACTCGGAAAACTACAAATAACCTTACCTTTATAATAAGCTCGCTAGAGTTGCTAGCAGTTCATAATGTTCCCCTAATGAAGCCGAGATGAATATATAGTTTATCTAAATACACAAATACCCTTTCTTGATACTTGGGGTATAACTTTGTAACATATGCTCTGTGGTGAAATGCTTTACGTAGTCCGAACCGAATCTCAGTAAACCGGCAGAGTGGTGAAACAGGGTAAAATGGATGACTGGATTTGTAGATCCTTCAATAGAAGAATTGCGATAGAGTTTGTTGTTTTGGTATAGGATAATTGGTGGATCCGAAACGAAATTTATATCCTAAGAGTTATCTGTCCCCAACGTGGTTCCCTAGGATAGATCTTTTCTGACTTCTGATTTAAAGCTTACTTGGCGCAATTCAAGAAATATGGGTTACTAACTTCAGGTTTAACAACCAAACAAAATTATCCCTCCAGATCTTTTGACAATCCTGGCAACGAAGCCCGAGTCTTTACTGTTCAAAACACTAAATGGTTAGTGTATGCGGGATTTAATTATTATATAATACATACGTTAAAAGCTGAAATGGTTTGTTCTTTGTCTGGTTTGTTTCTATTTATATTTAAATTATGCAAAGCTAGTTCGTCAGGGTTCCGAAAGCTTTGAACTTCTCTAATGTTAAAACGTATTTGTGAATGTTCCACGAATTATCTTTGGTCGTATCCCAAATTTTCACAAATTCGTTTATATTGCTGACAGATGGTTCGCAATTATTACAATTGTGTTAATCTGCATTGGTAAATTGGCCAACCTCAAGACGGGCAGAAAAGCGTTTTGAGAGACACCCGTTCAGGGTTTTATTTCCAAGACGAAATCATTGAAACTTTTACATCCTTAAATCTACATTCTATATAGATCAACGGGATTCTCGTTCACTTTCGTGGCTTAGAAATCTCGAAAGAAAAGCGGTTCCCATTTCTCTACAACCCGCGTTACGATAATTGAGCATAACATGGCATACACCCCAATCGATTTTTCAGCGCTATCACTGACAAAATTATAAATTATTAGAGGTAATTTATTTTCGGAATAACCATCTCTCTTTGCAAAAGTTTTTAAATCGAAAAGAAAATCAGACATATATTGGGCGGCAGGGGAACCTTTGATGGGATAATGTTAACCCGAGCAACAACAGGGCATATTGACTTATTCGTCTGTATTTACTAATTACATTGGTAACATTTAAAACATCCCCAAAATCATTGTATAACCGTTGCACTCTTATTTGCGAATACACCGTTTGCATAAAATTGAAAAACATTGTATTTACATATAAATGTTTAAAAGTGAAATACAAATTTCTAAATAGTGTGTGTTTCATTTTTAATATTGGGTGTCAACAAAAAAATCTATTCTTGTGCCCCTCAACGGCACTTCAGGCTTTTCGTTTCGTCTCAGAGGCAAAATCGTTTCCTTTTTTTCCCGGGCGCCCGTTAACCAGTTTACAGCGAAATATATTTATTATGTAAAAATCTTTCGAGGACCCTTTAGACGACCCTCGTTTGAACGAACACCTTGTTTAGCACTGTTAATCAAGTTAGGTTTCGTTGTGTACATTTTCTTTTTTCGCTTAGGAATCTACATCCTTAATATGTCACGATGGCCATCTCAATGACACACAGCTTTATCAAAAAGAAGGAAAGACACAAGGAAGGAATTATTATAGGGAGGGGATTGAGAGTTCAGTCTTCAAGAATTCTATTTTTGATATTTAATTTGGATTTCTGTAAGTTATAAGCCACCGGAAATACTTTATCATCCAGCCCATTCCACAAAAGTTTATTCCAAGTTCTAGTCTTTACCAATTTTAAAATTGTATACTCGTAAATTGTACTTGTGCGCGTGTTCCATTGCTCGGTGACGAAGATAATTTAATTGCTGATCGATCGGCCATGCGAAACTTGGTAGTCTGGAATAAGCGGACACTCTTCCAGGTATTTTATCGCTGAGGATGCGGCGATAATTCGAAGGGTCAGATTTGCTACCCTCCTTTTGTATACAGGATGAACTTTAGCAATAATTTGGTTTCTGTGAAGAGCCTGGTAGATTAGAATTTGTGGCAAATTTTGTGGCGGATTTCTTATATGCGGATGTTTAAATCTTGGTTCCAACTTGAGAGCAAACGCCCAGAAAGCTCGTTCCTTCGTTAATCGAATTCAAAATCTGTCGCATTTTGCTTCAAATCTTGCTAATATGTTTTTTAGATTTATTTTCAGTTATAATCGAACGACTTCTTCCCCAATATGCTGTGCAATTAAATAGTTTTGTGCGAGATCTCAGTAATACGGGGTCTAGTGCCGACAAGTGGTGATCCCAAACAACAGAAAATGGATACAAATTTGTCATAAAAGCTGGAGTTTTATTTATTGAGTCTACAACATCATTTCTATACAGCCGAGAGAGATTTATTCCAGTTAAACGCAATAACAAAACAAAAAGAATTTGTAGAAAAAATATTTCAATTCACATCGCAATTAGTGCATTTGTTTGATTATCAAGCCGTTTTCATAGGAAACCTGGTGCGTGGACTAATTTTTCATGTACCAGGTAATAGGCGTACACCGCTTCACAGTTCAGTTAAACGATCACACTCCATGCTGAAATCAAGACTAGAAAAGTTACTTGCAATAACCGATCCAACCGTTTGTGATCAGCATTGTGTTCAGCGTAACAATAAAACAGCAATCATTTTTTTTTAATGTGGTATGGATTAAACCATCTAAAATTTGTGAGTGAGTACACACATATTAAGTTTAGTTTTTAGATTTTTTTTTCTCGAGTTGTATTGGAAAATCGTGATATGGTCGATTATAATCAAATTGTTATAGTGTAGAGATTTGTGTACATATATTCCGTATTATTTATTTAATTATTTTATTTTTTTATACCATACAAATTTAACCATGTCTGATAACGAGAGCAAAGATAAAGGGTCGTCCAAAAGCGAAGTATATGCGATGTCTGTAAAATTGCCACCTTTATGGTCTAACTCACCTGGAACCTGGTTTATTCAAGCTTAGGCGCAATTTACACTCGCACGTGTTACATCATATAGACAATGTTAAATATCACTATGTTATAGGCAATCGATTCTATTTTCGATTTAATTCAGAACCCACCAAAGTTAAATATTTATGCAAAACTAAAGCAAAAGCTATTGCATAACAAATCAATAAAACCAAAAAAAATATAATTAGCTCTGCTGCTAGTGCAATAGGATATGCTACTGGTGCGACACATCGCTTTTTCGTGAAAGATTTTAAAAATAAATTAGTATTCTTGGTTGATACGGGGGCTGACGTATCGGTTGTTCCGCAAACAAAATTTGATTATGGTTACAAAACTTCTGATTTTCATTTATTCGCTGCAAATGGAACATAAATAGACACATTTGCTACAAAGTTGCTAGAAATCAACTTAGGTTAAGATGTTGTTTGATTCATCAGTTTATTGTAGCCTCCGTCACCAAGCTGATATTAGTTACAGGTTTCCTTTCAAAATTCTGACTTACTGTTGACTTGAAAGGCAAACGTCTTATTGATACTAAAACCAAGTTAAACATAAATACTTTTTCGGTTCAAGATGACACACCAACACCTTTACACTTTGTGATCGATAACGATCTTTGTTTTCTACTAAAAGAGTTTCCAAGCATCGGGGAAACTCCTAACTATAATCTTCCGGTAAAACATGGTGTTGTTCATTATATCCAAACAATCGGTCCTCTTCCGTTTTGCAATCCAAGAAGGTTAGATTCCATATGGTACAGCTTGAAATATGCCGTCCGTGGGGATTAGCGGCCTTGTGGCGACTAGCGTCGGTTAAACGCCATTACAAAACCGGACAGATATCCAATACCCCATATCCAAAATTTTTCGTTAGCTTTAAATGGTTGTCAGGTGTTCTCAAAAATAGATTTAATATATATTTAGGCTTAGGCAAAAGCTACATAAGCAGAGGTGTGTTCCGAAATCCGAATTTTAACCCATAAATAGTTAAACTCATCGTTCGAGTTGTGGCCCTAATTACTTGGAATGGCCAACCCTTTACGGTGGATCAATCGATGGCTTAAGAAGTAACCGTTAATACTCATGGCTGAAGAGTCACCGGAATCCAGAATTTGGGTTGAACTGATACAAAAAAAACCTCCCCAAACAAAACAAAACAAAAAAGAAACTTAACCTCTAGAAGAGTGTTGAATTAGAAAAAGATTGGTATGTGAACGGGTATACGTCTTTTAGCAAAAAAACGTTTCGCAAATGAAAGTTTGATCAAATTACTTTTAGCAAAAAACACGTTTAGCAAACATTTCTTTGGCAAAGAAGTATGAATGGCAAATTCACCTATGTCAAATATTTGTTTGACAAATTTCTTTTTGGCAAATTATTCTTCAGGAATTATGAGGCATTTTGATCGCGCGATCAAAATGCCTCATAATTCCTGAAGAATAATTTGCCAAAAGGTAATTACTCTAAAATTTGAACAAAATTTCCGCGTGCCGCGCCTGAATTAATAAAAATATTTTTGCTTCAAAATGAAAATTTAAATTCTGGAAAATGAAGATTTAATCTTCCTTTTCCAGAATTTCATTTTGAAATATTCTGGAAAATGGAGATTTCCATTCTAATTTTACTAATAAATCTCTATTCTCCGCGTAATACCTGCCAAATTTCACCACAATCAGTTCAAAAATAGCCAAGTTACAGGCTAATTGGCCATATTCCGAAAGTCTATGCAAAAATCATTTGAGCATCCCATTTCCATCATACCTGTCGAATTTCGTCATATGAAATAGCCAAGTTACAAGCTAATTGGGCATATTCAAAAACTTCATAAAAAAATCATTTAACAATCCCATTTCCACCGTACTTGTCAAAATGTATCATAATCCCGAAAGAAATGGCCAAGTTACAGACTAATTTGCGATATTCCAAAAATGCACCTGTTAAATTTATTCACAATAGATTAAGAAACAGCTAGGTTATAGGCTAGTTATATTCCAAAATTGTACCCAAAATCATTTAAAAATTTCAATTACATCGTACCTGTTAAATGTGTAATAGATTTTTTGATCAAACATACATTTGCCATTCAATTTGTTTTGTCAAATGATATTTGCCAAATATGCAAATTTGCCAAAGATAGTTTGATGAAACGTACCTTTGTCAAATGTCGTTTGCCATTTAAACGGCTCCCATGTGAACGCTAGCATACTCAGATCGTAGTACGCAATTATCTTCATCAATAATAAATACACCGATGCTTATTCCATCAATCTACTCAAAGAACAAATAAGGTACTGATTGGAAAGCAGAATGAAATTTTGGGTCAAATCTTGCAATCCATTTTCAATTAATTCTACCTAACCGATTCCTTTCAAACTTTGCATACGTGATTGTTTTCGAAAATATACATTATTAATAATTTTGTATCAAACAAATTCTCATGGCATACCTGTAACTGAATTAATAATTTTTAGGATATATTGCATGCATTTAGGCGCATTGAATTTGTAAATTATTAGACAATAAAACTGGTGTGATGGTGATAGTAATGATAATGGTAATATAAATGGTAATCGTAAGTTTAATGGTAATGCAAATGGTAACGGTAATGGTAATGCAATCTACTTTTACTGGTAATGGTAAAGGTAATGGTAATGGTAATTGGAATGGTAATGGTAATGGTAATGGTAATGGTAATGGTAATGGTAATGGTAATGGTAATGGTAATGGTAATGGTAATGGTAATGGTAATGGTAATGGTAATGGTAATGGTAATGGTAATGGTAATGGTAATGGTAATGGTAATGGTAATGGTAATGGTAATGGTAATGGTAATGGTAATGGTAATGGTAATGGTAATGGTAATGGTAATGGTAATGGTAATGGTAATGGTAATGGTAATGGTAATGGTAATGGTAATGGTAATGGTAATGGTAATGGTAATGGTAATGGTAATGGTAATGGTAATGGTATTGGTAATGGTATTGGTAATGGTAATGGTAATGGTAAGGTAAAGGTAAAGTTAAAGGTAGAGGTAGAGGTAAAGGTAAAGTTAGAGGTAATTGTACTGGTAAAGGCAGAGATGTCAAGTAGTTATTGGAGGTAAAAATTACATGTAAAACTACGTGTAGTTAATTAATTTAATACGTAGGCAAAAAACTTGAATTATTGAACAACATTGTCTACATCAAAATTTAGAATAGAAACTAGAAAATCAAACGAAGAAATTTGAAAGTTTTTCGATTCATGGATATTTGAAACATAAATACATTTTCATACATAACTCGAGCTTTATATATTCATTATTCAAATTTTATTAATCATGTACTCGTACATAAAATATACAAGCGATTTATTTAAATTTGTAAAATTCAGCAACATTACAGGTCACAAAATATAAATAATTCATCCTCGTTTTATAATGGTAAACATTACGAAGTACTCACACACAAAAATCGAACTGTATAAAATAAACAGAAAGAATTGTTATATATTAGCCTAAAACTAATAAACAGATTACTAGTGTCGCAATCTGAAGCTGTTTTTCTTATTTAAATTCGTAGATTGAGCATATTTTCAAATCTGAGATCAAACTGGTCTGAGCTTTCTGAAATAAGAAACAGATTTCAGATTTGTCGACCAATTGTATCCAATATGATTAGGCAAATGTAAAACACAACTTATTAAGTTTAGAAATGTCTTAATTTATTCAATGTTTGTATTCGAGAGTTGTTTATCGACTGACTCATAATGATTATAAATATACAAATAATTCGCAACACCGTTGTATGTGTTGGTAGCACAGGTACAATCAATAGCGTTGATACACAGTGCCGTAGTACATTACAATCCTCCACCGTGCGATGGAGCATCACCGACTGTCCGTGATTTCAATCGCTATGATTGACCAACTGTTTTTGTAATTTGCGGCGTTATTGGTATCCACTTTAGGCCAGAATCACAAATTTCGATACTTCCAGTTGATCTCAACTGATCAATGTGAAGACGCATTGTGGTACCATTCTCTGGTTCAACTCTGTAAGAAACAGGTTCAGTGATTTCGGTAATTATCCGTGGAATCCATTTTCAGATCGCTCGTCGTGACTTTCCTCTTCAATATCGGTATTGAATCTGGATGGAGTTTGTAAAAGTATGTGCCAATTCTGCGGTTGAAGAGAAGTTCAGAAGTACTCGTTGCTAGTGGAAAAGAAATGTCGATACACGTTTATGGACATCTCCTGATTGCTCCTTCTTCAGGTAGTTCTTTGTCTCGTGCACCATTCGCTCCTCTTGTATGTTTGACGATGGATGGAACGGAGCAACTAGGCTATGTCGAATCCGATTTATGTAAATGCTGTGCCATTATTACTCACGATCATCTCCGGAATGCCATGAGTGGCGAAGATTGGACGAAGTACGTTGAGGGTGCATTTTGTTGATGTAATAATTACAAGTTGCACTTCCAACCATTTGGAGTAGGAGTCGACTAAAATAAGAAATAATTTGTCTTGAAATGGTCCCGCAAAATCAACATGGTACTCTGGACCATGGCCTCTTCGCCTCTTTCCAAAATTGAATGGGTGTTTGGGGATTTTCAGGACGTTTTTCCTAGCATGGTATGCATGATCGAACAAGCTTTTCTATGATATCGTCAATTTTCGGCCACCACACGTAACTTCTTGCCATACTCTTAATACGCACAATTCCTGGGTGTACGGTGTAAAAGGGGACTAATATCGATTGACGGTAACACGACGGTATTATTGTGCGTTGTCCCCATAGTATGCATTCTTTCATACAGCTTAATTCGGTTCGACGTATCCAAAACGATTTGAATTGATCGTCGACTTTCTCGGGCCATCCCCTGAGGCACCAAGAAATAACTCGAGAAAGAACATGATCCTTATTCGTAGACGTGGCACGATGTCACTCGCCAATACAGCTGGACGTTGTATTATGTATATCATCATCACCTCCTCCTCTTCAGTGACCGGAGCGATTTCGTTTGGTAATCGACTGAGGCCGTCACCGTTTCCATTTTCCTTCCCTGGGCGGTGAATGATTTGAAAATGATACGCATTTAGGAAAACGTTCCAGCGCATCATCCTGGGAGAGAGGAGATATTAGGTTGTTCAGAAATTAATGCAGGTTTTATGATTTTATTTGTTTCAACAATTTTTGAATAATAAAGAATTACGCAAAGAGTTTAACATTATAAGTTATTTTAAAGCTTATTTTATGCTCTTTCTTATCACATAATCTATTTGTAATCTAAATTGTAGTTTTGTCTATTTTTAGACCTTTGAAGTTAAGATGTCAAAAAAAGAATTTCGCCAAATTTACTTGTATGAATTTAAACTCGGCCGCAGTGCAGCACAAACGGCTCGAAACATCAATGAAGTTTGGGGCCAAGGAAGTGTTAACGAATGCACAATACAACGTTGGTTTCAAAACTTTCGTCGTGGTGAACTCAGTCTTGAAGATGAGAAAGGTCGCAGACGTCCCTCTGCCTTTAACGACGAAGAATTGAAGGCTTTGGTGGAAGCAAACCCACGCGGACTGTTCGAGAGCTTGCAGGGGACCTAGCCGTAAGTATTGGATTAATTTTGGAACATTTGAGCCGAATTGGAAAGTCGAAGAAGCTCGACAAATGGGTGCCACACGAATTGAACGAAAACCAAAAAAATCGCCGTTATGAAGTTTCCTCTTCACTTGTTTTGCGCAACAAAAACGAACCATTTCTCGATCGCATTGTGACGTGCGATGAAAAGTGGATTTTATACGACAACCGACGACGTTCAGCGCAGTGGTTGAACCGTGGCAAAGCCCCTAAACACTTCTCCAAACCTGAGCTGCATCAAAAAAAGACTATGGGGACTGTTTGGTGGTCGTCAGCCGGAATTATCCACTACAGCTTCTTGAATCCTGGCGAAAATATCACAGCAGAGAAATATTGTCAACAAATTGACAAAATGCACAAAGAACTAAAACGTCTGCGTCCAGCATTAGTCAATAGGAAGGGCCCAATTCTTCTGCACGATAATGCTCGACCACATGTTGCACAACCGACGCTGCAGAAGTTGAACCAACTAGGCTACGAAGCTCTGCCTCATCCACCATACTCACCAGACCTCTCGCCAACCGACTACCACTTTTTCAAGCATCTCGACCACTTCTTACAAGGAAAAGTATTCAACGACCAAACAGCCGCAAAAAATGCCTTCGAAAAATTCGTCGCTTCCAGAACTTCAGAATTCTATGCAACTGGAATTAATAAACTTGTATCTTGTTTGCAACAATGTGCAGATTCTAATGGTTCTTATTTCGATTAATAAAATTTATTCTAAACTGAGATATGTCGTTTTAAATAAAATGGTTGAAAACCTGCATTAATTTTTGAACAACCTAAACGGAAATTGTGAAATTTTTTGGCACCGGCAATAATCGATAAGGCCGTATCGACGTTCCGTGGCGGTCAATGTCAAGAATACAAAGCAATCGGCCTTTCGGAATTAACAGAGTCACTAGCCCTGTGTGACAACACAACCCCTGCCATACGAAGAGGCATTACATTAGACATTATCGGACGAAATTGAAGATTTTAACTGGTCGAAACTCTGCTGCTGAATTGGTCCCCACTTCCATTTCGTGTTTTCATTCAGAAGCTGGTGCAGGGCTCAGCGTTGGTTGCTTTGCCCTTTATAAAAGTGTGCGGTAAAAATTGATGAAACCCAAAAACGGTTGGAGCTGCACCTTGTCTTTTGGTGGTGGCGTCTTACGGATTATCTCAATCTTGTCTTTGGTGGGACGAAGACCACTTCCGTCAATAGATATCCTAAGAAATCGACGGATTTACACCGAATTGAACATTTGTCCTTGTGTAGACGTAATCTTGCTGCGTCAAATCGTTGTAAGATTTCGGATAATCTTTGACGAAGGTCATCTTCGGCAGGTGCAATTACTACAACGTTATCAAAATATGGAATGACGCTTTCTATTCCACAGAGTAAACTTTCAATGAAATTTTGAAAGATTCTGGGTGCTGTGGAAATTCCAAATTGGAGCCGCTCCACCTTGTAGGCCCCTTTGTGTGTCGTAATAGTTTGTATCATCGCCGATTCCTCATCAAGCTTTAGCTGTTTATAGGGTTGAGCCACTTCAAGCTTTGCGAAAATATTAACATCAACTTCTCCAGTTCTTCAGATTGGAATACACCGAGCTGGTAGATGAATAGGCTTGACAGTTGGATATAATTTTAATGCCACTGGTGGACTACGGAATTATCCAAGATCATCTGAAAAGAGATGCTGCAATTTCTCGTTCACTTCGGAATCCTTTGACGATTCGACAACATGTACTCCTTGAATTGATATGCCCAATGGTACATACCATTCGCGACCCAGTAATTTGTCCGGTTTCCCAATGTAACATATAATGGAAGTTGACTGATATGATAGCCATTGTATTCAATGTCAACCTCCAGTCGACCTAGAATTAAGATCGGATGTTGCTGGAAATCCATTAAGGCCAGTTCAGATGGCTGAAGCGTTGGTGAATTTTTCCATATATGGTTGAAAGTCCTTTGTTATATGGTATCTCTCGTGCCCGAATCGACTTCAAATTTGCATCGCATTTTGTTTATGGTCACCACAGTATCCATTTTAACTTCGGGTGGCGAGGAGACCAGCTTACATAGAGTTTTTCCTCGTTGTTTGTCGATTGTCTGAATTCACAACACCGTTGTATGTGTTGGTAGCGCATTACAATCAATACCGTTGATGCACAGTGGCGTAGTATATTACACGACCGAAAATAATTCTTAGATACAATTATTTATCTTCGTACTCATAATAATTATAATTTTTTTTTCGTCGTTTGAATAAAAAATAAATAATTATGCGATTTGAGTAACTCGAAGTGAGCTAAATTAAAATTTGTGTGGAAAATCAATCTGGCCTGTCTGAAATTAATAATAAGGAGCAGCATTAAAATTATTCGATGTGACCGGTTAAAAAAACATCTTTAAGTACTCAGATCGATTAGATCGCAAATAACAAACACAGCTTACACCCATACATATGTAATTGAATTCCTGATACTTTACCAGCTCCTAAAAGCTACATTAACTACAAAAACAACATTAACTTGACTACAGTTATAGTTAAAGCAGTTTTTTGGAAACTGCGCGTAATTTAACATCTCTGAGTAAAGGTAAAGGTTAAAGATTAAAAGTAAAGGTACAAAAAGTGAAATAAAAAAAAAATAATTTTAAGTTAAAAGTCTATTGAAAATTGACTAAACGGTAAAAAATAAATTTTGTTTACAAGAAATTTTCTTTCACCATTTTTCACTAAAAATGAAAGAGGATGATGTAATCAATAAACAAGAATTTCCAGCACAACATAACATCTTCCATTAATTTAATAGGAGTAACATTTATTGTTAATTAAAAAAAAACAATTTGAAATTTAAATATTGAGTGCACATTTTTAGTGAAAAATGGTGAAAGAAAATTTCTTGTCCAAAATAAAACTTTTGTTTTTAGTACAATTTCAATAAAAGGGTTTTACTTAAAAACTTGTTTGTTGATGGCTTTGGAATAAGGAATGTCCAATTTTAGGAAACATCGTTATTTTAGTTATCGACGGCCTAAGCATTGAAAAACTGGATATTAACTGGCCCCATAATTCCGTTCCCCATTTCACTATCTTCGAATTAATTATTAGTTTTGTGTAGCGTTATTTTTAGAGGATTAACCTACTAATGGATGTGAATTTATAAAATTTAAATAAAATCAGGCTAATTGGATTTGTAAAAAGGAAACGGAATGAGGATTTCATGCAGCGCTCAAGCGTTTTATTCAGGTGGAAATATCAATTATTATTTTACATCTCACGTTTTATGTTTTGCTTTAAAGAAAATTGAATGACACAAAAAATTATAAAAAATAAAATCTGCCAATAGCATGGCAACCAATTAAAATAATATAGTAAAACTGGGATGGTGTAGTTAGTTCATTAGAGAATTTCCTTTATACCAGCTACCCACCAGTCTCCGTTAAACACAATCAAATATAGTGTAAGCACATATAGTCTTCGTTTGAATTTTATATTTTATTTTATCCAGTTAATTAAAAACTTTACCAATTAAAACTAAAAAGAGGAAATACATACTTTAAGTTGATACAGTCGTTGGGGTTATATAAAATGTATGAACATTTTTTTTTGTTATTTAGATTAAAGTTCAAAAACAAACATTTATTTTTAATTAGCGTATACACTAATTGAGGTTAGATATTACTAGGTTTAGACAAAAAAAAAAAAAATTAATTCTAATTTTTAAAGCCACATTCAATTCAACGTTAAATTTACCTATTATTAAACGAAGAATAGAATGAAATGTACAACCAAAATGATTTGACCTTCTCATAATTTATTTACTCTGATTACTAATATTTTATGCAAAGATGATAGATAACCATCGTTGGTTATAAAACCTAAATTGCAAGTACCAAAATAAATTTATATAGGAAACCCAAAATCTATGTATATATCTACATAGTACATAAAAACAGAAAACCAACTAATATAGCTAATAAATTAAATGTCGATGAAATTTTGTTGAAATCATTCTTTCCGGTTATATCTTAGAACCCATCAAATGTATATAATTTATTTGGATTAGGTTGAACCACACAACAGAGTAGTACTAGTAGAAGTAATCTATCTATCATATGGCAGTAAAATAAGGAAAAATTTGAAACATAATAAATAACCTCACCCACAATACTGAAAATAAAACCAATCTTCAATAATAAAAAAAAAAAAAGAAACGAAAATACGTTATCTCTATAGTGTACTAAAGAAAACGGAAAAAACAAACAACAACAAAAAAAAATCATCTGCGGAAAAAATCTGGAAGGTAGCTCATAAATAAAAATGTAATAGAATCAAATATTAGGATGTTGAAAAAAATCATTCGCTTTCCTGTTTAAATTAAATTTGGTACGACGAAAAGTTTGTATAAAAGTTCGTAGGCGAACGCTTTATGATATCAGCGCGCGTTTTTTTTTTTTGTTGTTGTTGGATTGTACACTTTACATAATAAGCATGCGACAAAATTTCCCATTGGAACACAACTTTGAAACTTAAGAAAGCATACATGTATACATATTGTATATCAACAATAATAATTTAAATAAAATCTTAAACATTCATTTCTTCGCAGTTACATATATAGAGTACTCTGTACAGGCTACAGATACATAAATATGAATTGCAAAACCAAAGGAGAAAAGTTGATGTTTTGTTTTTACTTTTTTATCTACATAAGTTAAAATCGATAAAATTCATCACAAAGAAGCCGATATAACCCAAACCAAATTGTTTGTTGTGATTTCTAAGAAGCGTTATTGTTGTTGCTCGGTTTTTTTTTTTGTGCGGTTTTGATAGATACAAGGAATTATTTGTATTCATAAAGTCTCTTGTGTAATTACTTTCCATCTGCTCTATCTTATACTATATATCTACAACACATACGAGATATTAAAATTATGTCACACTGTACGACTCATGTTTCCATTCATGGTTAATAGAAAATGACACAATTTTGGAATAGACAATTTTTTATGGTTGTGTTATGAAGAAGGACATCCTTGATATTTTGCCTAAACCCTGGTGTGTCTTGTAAAAAAATAGTACCTTCTAAAAACATGTTACTCGTCGTATCCAATTTAGTTTTAATTATTATCTAGTGACTTGAGTCGACTAAATTTATAATATTTTTACATGTACTCGTATAGGTACGAGACTAAAATATTGTCTAGATAAACTCAAACAATTTATTGTGGATAATAGCTAAACAGCTAGAAATATATTTTTATTTGAAAATTACGCTTAAAAAAAATGAATTTTTGCCGCAAATCCAAAGGGACCGATGTGGTTTGACACAAAAATTAAATTTCCAAGAAATCGTCATTTGAAAATAATTTTATTTTGTAAATAAATTTGTTGTGGGGATTAATGGAAATTGAAGCTGCTTCGACATGTTCTTACGAAATCTTTGCCTAAAAAATTAATTTTTTGGTGGTCAATCTACATTGATTAGAAAGTAATGTGTGATGCTCAGAAAATAAGACCCCTAAGATAGGGTAGGGGAGATTTTTTTTTTAACAGCAGCTGAATATTCTGAGACGGTTTGCCTACTCTTATGTAAATTGAGCCTCTAGGTGTCGAATGCTTTGAAGCTAGTTTTAATATAGTTGATATGGTTTGTAAAGTTGCATCGATTTCATTTTTTGGTTTCCAGTTTTTTAATGGGATGTTTAATTGAATCCAATTAGTATGATGTTTTGTGAGGAATTGCATGTTCAGTGTTGTTAATCCCGCTGAGTGATCAAAAGATATATCGTTTCTATTATAAGAAGTTTAGAATACTCTTTAGTACACAAAAGTCCAGTAAATCGGGAATTTGTAGCGATTTCCTCATTTAATCGCTTTCTAACGACGCTTCATCGCCATGATACAAAAACATATTACTCTCGTTTCTTCTATCGACAAAGATGCTTCGGCTTAGCATATTTTATCAACAGCGAAAATTATAATAGAAATGTTGTGCGTATACAAGTAAATTCAAGTGAATTGAAAATTATAAATAATATACGTGGTGGTGGGATTTATTCCCAACTAGAAAATTATAAAATAACTTCTGTGCTTTAAAATAAATCCGGTCACATACAAAATTGTATTGTGTGACCGCTATATACAAATTTAATTTTAATTAAATTAATTTAATATCGCCCAAGCGCGATACGTTTTTCATCTTTCAGTTAGTTAATAGGCTGGGTGGCCAGTATTCTTATTCCTATTCTTCTTGCAGGCCCATGTGGGCGTTCAGCAACTTTACATTGCAACCTAAAAGATGATTTGTGCTTGGACCCTGCTTAATTATTCGTCCAATCAATATTCAGGCTCTTAGTGAACCTGATAATACTGCTACTGGGCTCATTACCTCTGCTAGAAAGATGGTAGCATTGGTACCCAAGGACTTCGATGTGGCAGTTCCACTCCCGTGTATACCTACCCCTGCCCAGTGTACCGTTTTGATTTTACTTATCAGCTATTTATCCATCAGCATATTCTGTCCCACCTTATATTAGTTTTTTTTTTCAGGATTTCTCCTTTAGTGCCGACTTTAGTATGTGCCAAAAGGCCACAATGTGCCTAATTGCCTAATGGTCTCAGTTACCTTTGGTTGCCACGAGAAGGCAGCACGTACACTTGCGTATTTTGACCGGATTACCCCTAATTCAATTGTACCCATCACGCATGGTCAGAACAGTTCACGTGATGCGCATTCTATTGGAAGGTTACGGAGCTGATAGATTAATCTACTCAACCTGATCGTGTTGAAGTTGATCGGTAGACTTTATCAACATAAACAAATAAAATAGATATATCGGCGTGTAACTCTGTTTTGTAAAACTTTGGTTTTTTGGATGTTTTCATTAGTGCGACCAATATGAATTTTTCTCCCAATTTTTATTTTAAATTTTTTATATTTCCGCTTGTGTTTATAGTCAAGCAGTTGTCCTTGTCGGGTTTTATTTTAGAGCCTATTTCACCCCACCATTTTTGTAATTTTTGCGTAATCGAACATGCTCTAATTATAATTTTCCTTTTAAGTTATTAAAATTAGTTTGTTTTTCAGGCATTTCATGAATAGTTCTTTCAGTGTTTTGATTCAAAATATTCATAGCTTAAGACAAAATTTTGATATATTTAGCGTGTATGTAGCAAACCTTTCTAAAGCGTGTAAGCAAGCCGTTTTGTCTGTCACCACGCGAATAAATCCATCTTCACCCTTCACAGTGTCAATAATTCGTGGCAATGGCCACTTCAATGGCGGAACATTGTCCTCCGTCAATTTGACAAGATCGCTAACCTTCACATTTGGATGAGAGGTGACCCATTTTGTGCATTTCTGTAGTTGAGACAGGTACTCAAGCGATCATATCTTCCAGAATAATTGAAATTGGTATTGAAGTTTTTGGTAGTGACTTAATTTACTTCACTGATGTGTTGCAACGATGGATCAGGGATCAACATAATTGGTTGACCTATTAATAGATGACCAGGCGTCAGACACTCGTAATCATTCGGATCATTCGACATGTACCCGATAGGTCGCGAATTAAAACAAGCTTCGTTTTGAACGAAGAGTGCATGAAGTGTTTCGACAGTATACGACGAGTTACCAATTATACACGCCTCATATGGTGCTTTATAATTTTGATGGCGGCCTCCCAGATTCCCCTAAAATGCGGGGATCTGGGAGGAATCGTGTGCCACTGAATCCCATGATCGACACAATATCTTAATACCCGATGCTCATGAACATCAGACAAAAATAATTCTCAAAGATCTTTAAGCTCAGACTATGCTCCGACGAAATTAGTGGCGTTGTCAGAGTAAATATTTGTACAAAGCCCCCGTCGAGAAGCGAACCGACGAAAAGCCGATAAAAAAGCATCAGTGCTCAAATCGGTCACAATCTCCATAGGAACCGCTTTAGATGCTAGACAAATGAATAACGCAACATACGTTTTAATTAGTGTTCGTGATCTGGCATTAGGTTTGGTCATGAATGAACCACAAAAATCAATATCCACGTTTTGAAATGGTCTAGCAGGATTAACGCGATGTCCCGGTAGTTGACCGATAACCTGATTCAAGGTCCGAGGATGAGCTCGAATACACCATACGCAATTTTGGACAATCCTTCGACACAAACTTCTACCACTAATAATCCAAAATCGCTATCTTAAATTGTACAACAATACCTATGACCACTGGCGTGAAGAAGTCGATTATGCTCATAGTTGAACAGTAATTTCGTAAATGAATGGCTAGCGGGTAATAGAATTTGGTGTTTGTGATCAAACGGAATATTAGAGTGTTTTAACCTACCACCGACGCGCAGCAAACCATTTTCATACATAAATGGATTTAACGACTTCAAATTACTTTGACCAGAAATTATACGATTTTTCTGAAGACATTTAATGTCATTGTATAATATTCCTTTTCTTGAATGTGTTTAACAATGACTTTTAAGGAATTGCTATCTCTGTAACCGAAAGCGGCTGAATAGATGGGACTACGTAGCTCCTAATTTTCAGGGCAGATGGTGCACTAACACCTTTACGACGATTGATCCTTGCCTTAATTAATTGAATGAATCGAAGTACAAATCCAAAGACACGAAGCATAGTTGGATAGCTGGAATGCTTAACTAAACACTTCCACTCGCCATCTTTGTCATCCTTTATCTTGACTGAAAAGGCCTGATGAACTTCCAATGATTGACGAGTTTTTGCTGTTTTGGAATTTTTCTCCACTGGCTGATTTGGAATGGCTAAGGTTGGATCTCTAAAAAGTCCAGTCCATTACACCAAGTTGATTTTTTTACGAATTCCGAGGGCATCTGACCACGAGACGCAACATCAGATGGATTTTGGAATGTTGGGACATAATATCAACGAATGAGGGAAGCTAATCCTTGAATTTTAGATATTCGATTGGCGACGAACTTTTCGAATCTCGATGGCATAGATCTGATACGAAATAATATACTTTTAGAATCTGTCCAGTAATAACTAGATGAAAACTGAATGTCCAGACTTGCCTGAACTTTGGCTGCCAATTGGGATAATAATACCGAAGCGCACAATTCCAATTCTGGAGTTGACCGATTTTTAAGAGGAGCGATCCTAATTTTGGCACAAAGGACTCTTACACAACAATTGTTAGAACAGTTGACCGATCGGATGTAAATGACGGCTCCGTAACCCTTATCGGACGCATCTCCGAACCCGTGAAGCTCGACTATTCGTGGCGAAGGAACAATGAGACGTCGCGGAATAAGAATCTTTCCAGTTACACTAAGGTCACTTTTGAATCCATTCCAAAATATGCTCAAATCATTGGGAAGTTCGTCATCCCAACCAAACTTTGATTCCCACAGTTTTTGCAAAAACGATTTTGCTGCAAAGACAATCGGCGCACATAATCCCAAGGAGTCGAACAATTGTACGATTTCCGAAAAGATAGATCTTTTGGTACATGATTTTTCGATTGAAAATTTTTTAAATGAAAAAATAACTGATCTGATTCGGTAGCCCAGTTCATTCCTAATGTGAGAATAGAATTGGGCTGTTCGATGACGTTTGACGAAGACAACTCAACATTTTTGTTATTTGATTGAATTTTCCGAAGTTCGAATCTTTCACGAGGTAGCAACTCGACTATGTTATTTTTTTGTACAATTGCACCTTGCTCGGTGTCGGATCTCGTTAACATGTCGTCAACGTAAAAATTATTCCTGAGAACTTTGAACGCTTGAGGAAAAGATGTTTCTTCATCATCCGCAAGTTGAATAAGAGTGCGAATTGCAAGAAATGGGGCAGATGCTGTTCCATAAGTTACAGTAGACAGTTTATAGCTCCTTAGTGGACCCCCAACTGAAGCACCCCACCAGATACGTTGCAAGTCCCGACTATCAGAATGGATGAGGATCTGGCGGTACATTTTAGTTACATCCCCAGTCACAGCAATTTGATGCTTACGAAATCTCATCATAATCGAACAAAGGTGCTGCTGAATCATCGGCTCTACCATTAAACAATCGTTTAATGAGACATTTGATGACGATTTTGTCGAAGCATTGAAAACGACCCTTAATTTGGTCGTACTACTAGTTTCCCGCATAACCGCATGATCGGGCAGATAGTATGTTTTATGAAAAATACAATTCGATTCTTCGAGATTGCTAACTTCCTCCATATGATGAAGATCTATATATTCTGTCATGAATTCAGAATATTTTTCATGAAGTGTCGAAAAGTTAATCGCTTTTCCATATATGAGTATTGTTGTAGCGCGTTGATTGAAGAATGTCCTAACTGAGAAATATTTGATTTTATTGGAAGAGCAACACAATATCTTCCTGACTATGTGCGAACTAACATACATGTTTTGAATACTGACTTTCGCATTGTTTTTCTTCGAGGGAGAACTTCTGAGGGGTATCGATTTTTTCAATTTCCGAAATTTCTTACATTTGTTCATTTAGGGATTTAACGGAATATAACGAAGTGACAGACGTGGTATTCACTGACAAATCGACGAATTTTGGATTATCGAGAATTTTACCAATGACAATGTAACCGAAGTGAATTTTAATAAACGGAGTTTCTCGTAGAATATTTGGTTTTCCATTCAAAATTACCTTTGCGAAGACTTCTGCTCCTAAAGGCAGATCAATGCTATCGGGTTCATAGAACCATGGATCAGCCAATTCGATGTTTTGTGGTATCAAACTTGAATCGACGTTTACTGGATATGCGATGGAAGCATACCAGTAATATTTTTTATAACGAGGCACTCAATTGAAATACTGAAAGTCCATGTTCTTGATTCGACAAAAAGTTTCGACTTTTTTGTCAAAGTGGAAATGGTTCCATTGATACCATACATACATCAACGTTTGTCATAGTTGTTTTAAGATTTAACTACTGAACAATTTTGTTTGTAACAAAATTACATTGAGCACCACTATCTAATAGGGCACGACATTTAAACCGTTCACCCGTGGAGTTGTGAATCTAAACGACTGCTGTAGCCAACATAATTTGGGATTTCCTTGCATTCTTTCAGTTTTTAGCGAAGAAAGATTATGTTTGTGATCTGAATTATTTTGTGACAACTCGGATTGTAACATATTATTATTAACCGACGATTGTGATGGAGATTTGATAGAACACTTTTATCCTGAAAGGTTATTTGAGGAATTTTTGTTTGGTACATATAATTTAGGCGAATGTTCCGCAGGCGCTTTATGTGAAGAATTCTGTTGAAATTTGGTTCGTCCGAAGTGCAATAGAATATGATGTTTCAGAGAACATAATGAACATGAAACTTTCTGACAATTTAGTGTTCGATAGCCATCATTCAAGCAGTTTGAACATAAATTATGCTTTTTTACGAAGAAATATCGATCTTGCGGTGAAATTTTATGATCTTTAAATTTATCGCAAGAATTCAATGAATGATTGACAATTACAATAAAGGCAACTGCAATGTTGGGCTATCATTGCTCTAGTTGGCTTATTTGATCGATAATTTTGAGAAGCACGAGATGCATCGAGAATTCTACACCGCAGTTGAAGAATTTCGATTAATTAATCAAACGAAAGAATTATATCAACGGGAGATCTCTTTACTACTTCAATGTGAAAAGCTTCATCCAATTGATCACTCAAATGGCGAATAAGAAAAAGATCCCCATGTTGGACAGATATTTTGAGAGTCTTGAGGGCATTATAATGTTTTTTTGGCAATATCAATAAACGATTGAAGCGAAATCGACGAATTTTCGATGGTCAGTTTTATCTCACAAAGATACTTCATGTGAGTTTTTTGAATTAATATTTCGTTGTTGTAATGATCAGCCAAAGTTTTGCAAGCCACGGGATAGTTTTCATTTGAAATTTGGAAGTGACTGAATCAATTTCTATGCTTTTTCTTCACGTATACAAGAGGCAAGATAATGGTCTTATTTCGGGTAATTTTATAGAGACGCTGGTAATAGGGTTTTCCGAATTTCCTGCAGTACTTTCAACCTTTGTTTTGACATTTAATTCCCTAATCTTATTTCATATACTAGAATCGACAAAATCGAAAACGTCCTCGAATATGTACCGATCCACACTCAACCCATCATAAAGCTAATTTTGTTTCAGTGCGTCGTCAGAATTTGAGTTGGAATGTTCCATATTTTAATTCGTCTTTAAATTGCTGATCGGTTTGACTGGCAGACCAAGCCGGCCGTGGATTTTATTACGAGCCAAATCATTCAAGCCTCCCGTTGGAGCAAAATATCGTTCAATCCTCCCATTGGAGCAAAACATCGTTCGGATTGCTTGCGATACTTGCGAAATGCGGTCAATATTGATATTGTGATATTTGAAAGGTACCCAAATAGTTTCCATATCAAAATTTTAGACTAAAATATATAAAAGAATAATTCAATTTAAGGTGATATTAGCTATATTTGGTTCTCGGGTCAGTACAATTTTTGTCTACAATATGGAAAAAAAAAGGATCAAAGCATGCTGAGCAGAGTCGTCTAGAAAATCACGCAAAGAAAATGAGAGAATTAAGGCGAAATGAAAGTGTGGAACAGGCTACAACACGCCGTGAAGCAAATAGCAGAAGAATGGTTTCAAAAAGAGAAGAGAAAACAGACCAACGGCGAGAACTTGATCGAAACCGATCAGACACCAGAAGAAAACCCAAAAGAAATTATTTGGCCGCTATAATTACGATAGAAATGGCAATTCCAAAGGAATTCAAATGTGAATTAATGGACCAGACATGCGTTACCTGTGCAGCCAAGTTTTTTAAGCTGGAAAGAAATACGCATAATTTTTACACCAAGTGCTGCCATAATGGAAAAGTCGCCTTGCCTGAGCTGGGCCTAGTGCCAGATCTATTTCAAAATTTGCTTACAACCGATACAGCAGAGGCTAAAAGCTTCAAAGATAATATCCAAATTATAATAGTTCACTGGGTTTTACCTCAATGGTTGCAAAAGTAGAAATGTCTCCTGGCAACGGCCCTTATTGTTATCGCATTCACGGACAGGTGTATCATGCTGTCAGTTCACTCCATCCTACTGACAAGGATCCTTGTTACGGCCAGCTATACATTCTGGATGCTTCTGAAGCTGTCGATACGCGGAGTTGGGAACAATCCAAAGTGTCTATCAGATTTACTATTGAAGCTAGATACTATCGTTCGAGAAATAAACCCCTACGCACAAGCATACAGAAATATGGCTGAAGTTGAAACAAGCTGAAGATATGGCTGAAGTTGAAGAAGTCGAGAAAGCTGAAGCAGAAGAGAGAGAAGCCCGTGGGGTCCGTATGTATTTTAAAAGCGACGCAAACACGGACCAAAGACGTTACAACACACCTACTGGGAATGGTTACTCGGATATCGCAGCGGTTTTCGTTGGAGACAATGGCGAACCTCCTCAATATCGTGATATTTGCATATATCCCAAGACAGAGACAATAAAACGTATAAGTGTACTCAGCCAGAATTGCGACCCAATGGGCTTTCCATTTCTTTTTTCAACTGGTGAAACAGGGTGGACCATAAATATGGAACATGGAGGAGCGAGAACAAATATAAGGGATAAGGTGATGGCTCTGCAATTCTACGCCTATAGGTAATAAACATATTGAAACCTAAGATACTTGAAACTGAATTCAGTAAGCGATTTTACCAATTTTCAGATTAGCCATTCGTGATGGCTTTAGCTTGCTCCATAGCAGTGGTAAATTATTACAGCAACATATTATGGTGAATGCCTACTGCAACGTTGAAGCAGCGAGACTTAAATTTATTCGTTCAAATCAAAGCTTACTCAGAGTGGATCTATATCAAGGGCTTGTGGATCACATTCAAACAAGAGCAGTGGACAAAAATGTTAAGCCAGAGAATTTGATCATACTCCCATCATCGTTCAATGGTTGTCCTAGAGCTGAGCAACAACGGTACCAAGACTCAATGGCCATAGTGAGGAAGTTTGGTAAACCAGATTTATTCATCACGATGACTTGTAACCCACTATGGGATGAAATTACTAAAAGCATCGAACCATATCAACTAGCACAAAACCGGTCAGATGTCGTCGCACGAGTCTTTAACATGAAACTTCAGGAGTTGCTGAAAGACCTTACTGTAAGATGCAATACGTTTTTGGGGTCCACACTGCCTACATGTATATAGTATTGAGTTCCAAAAGCGTTGACTTCCTCATGCCACTAACCGTTGACACTGGCAACAGAAGATAAAATTCGAGACAAGGAAGACATTGACAAAATCGTTTCTGCCGAAGTTTCGTTAGAAAATGGTCGTCTCTTTGAAATTGTAAAAAGAAACATGGTACACGGGCCGTGCGGTGCTCATAACTCGAAGTTATCGTGTATGGTGAATGGAAAATGTTAAAAAGGATTCTCTAAAGATTTTGCAGTAGAAACTCAAGAAAATACCAATGGATACCCTAAATATAAAAGAAGAGACGATCGTATACGTGTTAAAGTCGGACGCCACGAAGTCTCAAACCAATGGATCGTTCCCTATAACCCATATTTGAGTTCAAAGTACAATGCACACATCAACGTCGAAGTCTGCTCATCAATCAAGAGTGTTAAGTACATCTACTAATACATATATAAAGGCCACGACTGCGCCAGTATTCAATTTGACATACATTCAGATGAAAACGGAGAGCTGGTGTGGGACGAAGTGAAAACATTTCTTGAAGCAAGATACGTAAGTGCTCCAGAGGCAATTTGGCACCTTTTGGAAGGGAAAATGCATGACAAGTTCTACACCGTGATCAATTTACCGGTATACCTAAAGAATATGCAAACAGTGTGTTGTCGCGAAGACCAAAATGATGAAGCTGTACTCAGGAATGCTGATAAGAAAACAATGCTGACGGCTTACTTCGAGTTGAATGAAAAAGATCCTGCTGCACGGGAATACTACTACCGCGACCTCCAAACTCACTACGTATATCACAGCAAGGGAGGGGACTATATACCCCGCGTAAGCTTGGACGACGCTACAATATGTGTCTTTTATCAACCAAAAATCCTGTGGCCCTGTGCCAAAAGTTCAAAAATTTTATGATAGAGGATTTTCTACTTACAATGGACAAGGAAAAAGTTACAGATAACGCTTTGCACCATGTCGAATGTTTTTTGAACTTACTGTCTTAATTTGGAAAAAATAGGATTATCAAGGTACAATAATGAAAATGGTGTTGCCGTGAGGGAATTGTTGAATGTTGAAGCCGAAAAGAAGCTAGGGGAAGACTGCTACAGCAAATTAACTAACACTCAGAGGAAGATAATCGACACCATTTTGAAGGCTATCAAAGGGACTGGGACCGATACTGTGTTCTTTCTTGAAGGTTAATATTTTTATGGGGCACAATTTTGATGACGACAATTGTGATCGAGCTATTCCTTTGATTTTGATTTTAGGACCAACAGGGTGATGAAATCAAGTAAATTTAGTTCCATCCAGTCTCCAAACAATGTCTTGGAGTGAATAACCAAGTGGTTCTTGATGACGTCATTCAGGTACACCACATGGTATATTTTTATTCCTTTGTCAATAAACAACGGGGGCACTTTACCTCGCTTAAAAATAATAACTGACGAAACATTTTTGAACCGTTGAACGTTTCTTGTTGTCGCCGGTATATCATTAATCGATGTCGTAGCATGAATAGTTTCTCATCCGATAATATCAAATTGGGGTCTTCGTGAAACCAGAAACTTACATCTTCCTTTCCTTTCTTCTATTTGATTAGTGGTTAGGCCATGACGTCAGCTTTTCTTATAATCTGAGACACCTAGATTAATTTCTATGATACGTTGTATCGCGCTACGTTGTTTATTTAGCTCATGTGCCAATCTCAGATGGCAGGGATTTCTATGAATTCTCTCTCGGATACGTTTTACATTTGCTGCCGTTACAACTGATGATGTTCGTCCCGATTTATTTTTTATATGAACACATCCGGTATCCTTATATTGTTTAATGCAACTCTCAATAAATCTTCGATTCACATTTTCACTTTTTAATGTGCTCACAACTTCAACAGTTTTAAAATTGTTTAAATAATAATGTTGTACTAAGTCACGTTTTGCTACCATCTTGTATTGTATAGGTAACTGTTTATAGCAGCAATAAAATTTGGGAGAAAAATAAATAACAAAACTTCCTTTACGGTTCTTTACGTTGAGTAAGAAAAGATCAACATAGTGCCAAACATGACATACAGGCACTGATGATGATCAACTTTAGTGTTGGTCATAATAAATGGTACCGCCCAATTAGTGTCATGTAATCACGAGCGCTGAATTTCTTTAAGAGGCTGATGTTTATGTGTGTAGCGTGTTTAAGGTTGTTTAGGTTGAAAATTTTTAGTTTCGAAATTTATTTAATAGAAAGCCACATTTATTGGGTAATAATTTCATTGGAGCATGCAATAAAAACGTTTAAATGCCTTAAAAATCATGTAAGCTATTAATAATTTCCACAAAAACTTGCTAACGTAAGCGGCAACCCATCTACACACATACAAATTATGAATGAAAAATAATAAATTTTCAGCAGACGACTAAAGACATTATCTTTATACTGTGTTATGATTTCAATATAGATAGAGTAGCTGTTTCCATTATAATTTACAAATTTATGCTATACACAATTATGCAAACGCATATATTTTTACATTTTATGTGCTAGCAAACATGAAAATTTGTTCCCTATTTGTTTAAAGATTATAAAAATCCATTTACCTTTTACTTAATCAACCCTGTAGGTGAATATGTGTGTACTTTTTCGGTTTGTTACCATATACAAATTCACATTTTAGTCAGAATGGTATGCGGGATGCTTACGAAGGCAAAAAGGAAAATTAAATTATATTCTGTTTTTTTTGTATTCAACATTTAAAATGAAAAACGAAAAATTCAATTTTCTTTCTGTGCTTTTCACTTTTCATTTTTTTTTTGTGAATTTTTTAGAATTGTATACATATACATACTTAATACGTATAAGAGAAAAAAAATTCAAATGGAAAATGGAAATGAAAATTTAAATATATTTCAATTATTATTGTATGAGGTTATAGGTAAATGATTCATTGAATTATTTAAATGAAAAGAAATGTGTTTTGTGAAAAATGATTTTTTAAAGGTTATGACATTAAGCCGGTTTGGATTTGTATATCATTTTTGGGTGTTTCTATTTATTTATTAATGATATTTTGTATCGTCATTTTATATAAGTATACAACTTAGGATAATGATTTATCTTTTTTGCATATTTAACATTTCCCTTTTCACATGGATCAAATTTATATTTGTATTAATTGTAAAATAATAATTTCCGCATAATAGTTTTATTTGAAAATTATTTTTCTACATTCGGCGAACTCAAAAATTAGATTATGAACTTCAACTCAGAATTTTTGGGTTGAACTGGGACGCGTTTATGGTATTAAACTATAACAAAAGTTGAAAATAATTTAAACTTTAAATAATTTTTGAACTAATCTCGCAGTAATCTGTTTTTTAAATTTACATTTATGTTGGAAAATACTGAAAAAAATAAAAGAATACTTTTCGATTGCATATCAAGCAGATAATTGAAAAATTACCATGCTCCGATCTCTCAAATCTAACAAATTAAAGCTCTTAGTTTTTAACTTCCTAACAATGATCACAATCCAGACTTTAAATTGGTAAGATTTTAAATGCATATAAAAAAAATTGGGGGTAGGATGTGTCTTCTACACGGCCGTAGGTGTGTAATGTTCTTTTCCACTCTGCTAAAATTTCACATAATTTAAGAAAATGCAGTTATTTATTCTCTAACAGTTCTTTATTTCTTGGCTAACTTATACTTAATGAATACAAAATTTTATCCACGCGTCTTACAAAAATTTTGACGCGTTTCACTTTTTTTTTTTAGTCATCATATTTTATTTTATTTTATTTAAATGTACTTAAGTTTATTGCCCTATGTGCTCTTATTACTTTTGCACAACGGACGGAATGCTTACTTGCCAAATATGTTTTTTTTATGTTTCCATAATTAATTTGGTACCTATGTATTACAATGTAATAATTAATAAAATAAAGGGTGGTACATATACTACAGGTGTTTTCCGTGATAACGTTTATAAGCGATGCCGGAAATGGGACGAGGTATAGATTTATTAAAATAAATGTATTTATTATTAGCATTATGAACTGAGAGTACAGGGGTTATTTGCAAATGATTAAGTACTGGGCGATGGTACGAGAAGTAAGATATGAAGCGCAGGGTCTCATCGATGTTGAAATCGCCGCAGAGCACAAGAGGTATATCAGAGTCCATACTGACATATGGCGGTACGTACTGGCTCCGGGAGAATGGCTCAACTACTCCTATCAGATGAAGCATTCTCCCTTTACAGTGCTCTCGAGCACTGTAAATCGCCACTTTGCAGATTTAAATTTTAATTAAAATTTATGTGGAGATTAATTAATTTAATTTAAAATTAATTAACCATCACTGGTATTTTACGCAAAAATTGACACCACCTGATCTCCGATTGGATGAGCCTTTCTCTCGCTACACTGCTTCAAGCAATTAAATCGGTCGAAATCACAGGTTCGCGGGCGCGGGTTCCTTTGCCGCCTGATGATCTCATTACGACAATATTATTATTCGGGTCAATTTTCTGAACATGTGGTGTAAAACTTTATCACGTCAAAATTAGCTTTAGTGAAGATACCACTGAAAACTGACACGCTTTTAGTTGGAGGTTTTCTTATTCAGCTTTACAATTTAATTAAATTAAATTGATCAATTTAAAATGAAGAGGTTATTAAAGTATCTGTTTATGGTTGGTGTAATATTTATTTTTTATTTATTACTGCAGCAACTAACTTATTTTTACAAATTCTTAAGAACTTTGATACAATTTTCTTTTTCTTTAAAGAATTTTCTAATCCTGAATTTTCAAAGATTTTGTTTTTGTTTGTGTAGGTACATAGGTTTTTATTGGTGGGATTGTGAGGTACCCCGTAAATTCTACGAAACACAATTCTACGCAAGCGCAATCTATAAAACAATAATTCGTCGCAAACAATTCATATAACAACACTCCATAGCAACACAATTTTACGAAAAAACAATTCTACACAATATTAGGTTGTTCAGAAATTAATGCAGGTTTTATGATTTTATTTGTTTCAACAATTTTTCAATAATAAAGAATTACGCAAAGAGTTTAACATTATAAGTCATTTTAAAGCTTATTTTATGCTCTTTCTTATCACATAATCTAGTTATATTCTAAATTGTAGTTTTGTCTATTTTTAGACCTTTGAAGTTAAGATGTCAAAACAAGAATTTCGCAAAATTTACTTGTATGAATTTAAACTCGGCCGCAGTGCAGCACAAACGGCTCGAAACATCAATGAAGTTTGGGGCCAAGGAAGTGTTAACGAATGCACAATACAACGTTGGTTTCAAAAATTTCGTCGTGGTGAAATCAGTCTTGAAGATGAGAAAGGTCGCGGACGTCCCTCTGCCTTTGACGACGATGAATTGAAGGCTTTGGTGGAAGCAAACCCACGCACGACTGTTCGAGAGCTTGCAGGGGAGCTAGGCGTAAGTATTAGATTGATTTCGGAACATATGAGCCGAATTGGAAAGTCGAAGAAGCTCGACAAATGCGTGCCACACGAATTGAACGAAAACCAAAAAAATCGCCGTTATGAAGTTTGCTCTTCACTTCTTTTGCGGAACAAAAACGAACCATTTCTCGATCGCATTGTGACGTGCGATGAAAAGTGGATTCTATACGACAACCGACGACGTTCAGCGTAGTGGTTGGTCCGTGGCAAAGCCCCTAAACACTTCTCCAAACCTGAGCTGCATCAAAAAAAGACTATGGTGACTGTTTGGTGGTCGTCAGCCGGAATTATCCACTACAGCTTCTTGAATCCTGGCGAGAATATCACAGCAGAGAAATATTGTCAACAAATTAACAAAATGCACAAAGAACTAGAACGTCTACGTCCAGCATTAGTCAATAGGAAGGGCCCAATTCTTCTGCATGATAATGCTCGACCACATGTTGCACAACCGACGCTGCAGAAGTTGAACCATCTTGGCTACGAAGCTCTGCCTCATCCACCATACTCACCAGACCTCTCGCCAACCGACTACCACTTTTTCAAGCATCTCGACCATTTCTTACAAGGAAAAGTATTCAACGACCAAACAGCCGCAAAAAATGCCTTCGAAGAATTCGTCGCTTCCAGAACTTCAAAATTCTATGCAACTGGAATTAATAAACTTGTATCTTGTTTGCAACAATGTGTAGATTCTAATGGTTCTTATTTTGATTAATAAAATTTATTCTAAACTGAGATATGTCGTTTTAAATAAAATGGTTGAAAACCTGCATTAATTTCTGAACAACCTAATAACAATTCGTCGCAAAAATTCATAATTAAGAGTTGTTCTTACCATGGGATTTCGTTTTGATTGAGTTTCTAAGATTTTTCCGTAACAGTGATTGAATAAAATTACAAAAATTAAACAATTTAATTATAATAAATATATAAATTATATAATTGTTCATTAATTTATATTTATTTGTTATTAACTATATCAGAATAAATAATTATTTAATTTTGTTGCAAAATATTTGAATTAGGAAATGGAATATATGTACATGATGTTCAACGTTAAAGTTATAAATGATTTAAATTGAAAATCGAAAATGAAATTATAAACAATTAGAATTTTTTCTAAAAAATATTGATTTATTTATAAACAAAAAATTTTTTTATAACAATTAATGTTACAAAAATAATTCTTTGAGTAATTATTAAACGGGTTGGGTATGTAATCTTGCATTACAAAATATTGCATTACAAAATACGCATACAAAATTTTGCATTACAAAATATTGCAATTACAAAATGTTGCAACTACAAAATCTTGCAATTACAAAATTTTGCATAGCAAAATAGTGTAATTATTTTTCTTTTTAGCAGGTGTCATTAATAGATTTTATATAATCCGCTCCTACGTGCGGCATGCAGTGCGACATGTTTGCTGATCCCGGCTCTAACATCCCCCGAAATTTAAATCTAAAGCCTCTCGGAGGGCTAAGCGGGGGGGGGCGCAGTGACCTCCCGCCTGCTCGTGAGAGTTACCGAAGCCGTTAGCCTCTATAATTCTAAGTTAAATGAGTTGCTGTCATTTTTCTTCAATTTATTTTCCTCAGAATAGAGAAAAAATGTACGGGAAATTGTTATGCAAGATTTTTATATGCAATATTTTGTAATGCAAGAGTACATACCCAACCCGTTTAATAATTACTCAAAGAATTGCTTTTGTAACCATAATTGTTATTAACTTGCATCTCAACAGTTTTTCGACAGTATAAGTAATTTTTCCGGGAAAATTAAGGATTATAAGGATTTTGATTTGGATATGTATGTGGATTTGAATGTGGATGTGGTTGTGGTTTTGGATGTCGATTTGGATATAGATATGGCTTTGAATGTGGATGTGAATTTGGATGTTGTTATGGATGTGGTTGTGGATGTTGATGTGGGTGTCGATGTGTATATGGATGTCGATGTGGATATGAGGTAGATTTTGATGTGGAAGTGCGTGTGCATGTGAATATGGATGGGGATGTACACAGTTCAAAAAAAAATAACTTTAATTTTTCATACAAGCCTTGCATTACGATTTATGTAAAGCAAGTTATATTAAATTGTAATGTAATGATTGCATTAAAATACATTTTAATGCAATTATGAAGATTTCTAAAGCAGCATTTGCATTAAAAAATATTTTTATCAAAACTATTAAACATTTTAAAGCAATATGCTCAAATTAAAAAATTGTACCAAAATAAAATTTGGTAAAACAAGCGGACTTCAATGTATGTGTATATATGAATTATAAATTCAAGCACGTGTTTTATGTTATTGATATAAAATTCACTAGCGCAAACCGACTTTAATTATGTTACAGGTAAACTTTTCATTTTTTAAAATATAATTTATTACCTTGGGCGATCATAAAATAATCTAGCCCGCCAAACTGCAAAAAAGTTGGAGTCTCTGAGATCTCGACCCTCAAGGTGCCAAAAACAAAGACCAACAACAGAAAAAACATGTTATCTCGATTTTATTAACAGGAATAAAACACAAAAAATCGTGGCTAAAGTTACACAACTTTTAACGCAACTTGCTTTAAAATTTAATGCTTCTAAAATATTTTATTAATGCACTCTTTGATAAATTTTAATGCAGTTGCTTGACGGTTCTTTTACAATTTGCTTATATTCTAATGGAATGTTGCAATAAAGTTTAATGTATTTAAACACAATTTACCTGTAGATTATTATAAGGTACATAAGCTGGCTATGGTATTGAAGAAGGAGAAGAAAATTACTAATACCAAAATTATTAATAGTCGAGTAGCAGTAAAAATCAGCGATGATCAACAAAATGCATTTTTCTCCTCGGCAGCTAGTTTAGAAGCAGCGGTTTTCTCATTTGATTTAATTTTATACTTGAAATAGTTTTTAATTTTCTTTATTGTGATATTTTTTTGTATTTTATTTTAAAAATACTAGTTTCGAGCTTCGCTCTTTGTGCAAACTACTAAAAAATTGTTTGTGTTGTTTGTTGTTTTTCGATGCTTTTCCGGGTGTTGATCTATTTCATTTTTGCTACCCTGTCGTACAATCTATTTGTTTTTGTATTTAGTTTTTCATTTCAAATCAGTGTGTTGTTGCGTTGTTTATAAATTTCCAACTCTTCGTACCGGTCCATTATATTTCCCTTTTGTAGCCTGTGTAATATTATTAAATTGCTGTGAATATCAGTGTATGAGTGATTCTCGTCCGTTAAGTGTTGTGCATAACTAGATTTAAAAATATCTTTTGATCGGGTTTGTTTAAGCTCCTCTTTGTGTTCTTTAAATCTTACTGTGAATGAACGTCCAGTTTGGCCGATATAGAATTTCGAACAATCATTACAAATTAATTTGTATAGTTATACCACTATCTTGTGGTTGTGTTTGTTGCTGTATTTTAATTTTTTATTGAATTTTATTGCTGGTTTTGAACGCGATATTGTATTCATATCTTTGTAAAATGTTTTTCATAATATTGCAGGTAGTTTGGTTGTATTCGATAGTGACATATTGTTTTCTGGTTTTATTTTCAGTAGATAGAGTTGATAAATTTTGTAAATATAATTTGTTTTTAATTTTGGCATTTAAATTGTAGATCATATTTTTCGGGTATCCATTATTGTTGGCGATATATTGTATCGTATTGTATTCATTTTCATAATCACTGGCAGTCATCGGAATAAGGTTGAGACGATGAAGCATATAAGCTGCGATTTTATGTTGAAACGGGTGATGTGATGTGTTGTGAATAGTGTGATCCGTTTGAGTTTATTTTCTGTATATTTTGAATGCGTGTCTATGGTCTATGTTTTGGATGGTTAAATCTAAAAAATTTAACGGTTTCTCTGACTCCACTTCCAGCCTGAATTTTATGTTTGTGTGAATGTTGTTAATATATCGGTGTAAATGATCCAATTGCCTGACGGAACCTCTGAACAGCATTAAGATATCATCATATCTGTGCCAGTAAATTATATTATTAAGAAATTTGTTCTTCGTGTTTAAAATGCATTCCTTCTCAATGTGATTTAAGTATATATTAGCTAAAGTGCCTGAAAGAGGGGTTCCCATTGGCAAACCTTCTGGCTGTAAATAGTATTCATTGTCATGTTCGAAGTAATTTTGGTTTGTTATGACATTTAATAAATTAGTAACCTCATCTACGGTTTTTGTTCCAACATTGCTATTTCGTAATAAACTTGAGATTATTTGTATCGCTTCATAAACTGGCATATTCGAATACGTCATGCTTGTGACATCATAAGAAACAAGTTTAGCACCATTTGGGATTTACACTGCCTGTATTTTATCAACTAGCTCCATGTTGTTGACAACAGAATAATCCTTTTCTAATTTTATTCGAGCCGTCAACCATTTGTTCAAGTATTTGGCAATTTTGTAAGATGGTGATGTTGTGAAATTTATTAACGGTCTGATAGGTTTATCTGGTTTATGTAATTTAGGAAGGCCGGTTATCTAACGGATATCGTATTAAGTGAAGAAGAAGAATTTATTCTAAACAAAGGCCTTAAATTCAACATGCGGTGGAAAAACACCACAAACGACGTGGAGTAATTTCCCTCATCCCGGATATAAATGATCAATTGGATCATTTCAATGCGCTAGTGTCTCATCTTCTCGATAAGTTTGTACCCCTACGAAAAGTTTGTTTAAAGTCACCGTGCAATTCTTTCTCATTAAATCACTCCATACTACACCATCGGAATATTAGAGATTTTCTTCATGAAACTTGGAGAACAAATAAAAATCCTGTTTCATTTAGTCATTATAAGAAGTACAGAAATAAGGTTAATGAGATGATTATAGCAGCAAAACTCCAGTATTTTAAAAGTAATATTTTTAATTTGGACCTACCCAATAGGATTTTATGGAGGAATTTCCAAAAATATGGTTTTTCAAAAAACAAACGAACTGCGGCTGCCGTGCCGGTTTTTTCAGTTACGGAGTTTTCAAATCATTTTACAAATTGCTCCCAAGTAGCTGTGCAACATCAATTTCTTATGAATTCTGCTAATTCGTTAACTGTTAATCATTCTTTTTATTTTTATAAAAGTATGGAAGTATGTAATGCAATTAATGATATTCATTCTGAAGCACAAGGTTCTGATGGTATCCCTATAGGCTTCATTCGACTTTTACTAACGTCAATAAGCACTGTTTTAACAAATATAGTTAACACTGCTTTGACAAAATCTGTTTTTCCGACCTGATGGAAGATTGCACATAAGTATAACCCCTGTTGGGAAAGTGCCTAAGCCAGAAACTATACAATAATTTCGACCAATCAGTATACTTCCTTGATTATCTATGGTAATTGAAAAAATTATGAAGTTTCAGATGATGAAGCATATTTCTAGCTTGGGCTTAATTGATGATCAACAAACCGGGTTTCGAGAAAGACATAGTACAACTTCTGCATTAATTAAAATTATAGATGATTTGAGTTTATCTGTTGCAGAAAGCAAAGTGCCTTTGCTTGTGCTTCTAGATTTTTCTAAAGCTTTTGACAGTGTTAGCCATAAAATTCTGCTCCATAAGTTGCGCTCTAACTTTAGTTTTTCTAGTTCTGCGGTTAAGCTTTTAGCTTCATACCTATCCGATAGGTATCAAATTTTCAAATTGAATGAAAAATTTTCCAATAAGAGTTTGTTGACTTCTGGAGTTCCTCAAGGTTCAATCTTGGGCCCCTTGTTATTTATGATGTTTATTAATGATATTAGAAACAGTTTAGTTCCTGTAAAGTTTCATATTTTAGCAGATAATTTGCAAATTTATGACTCAGCAGTAGCTAGCGATATGGATGCTTGCGTGCGGAGAATGAATGATGCACTTGAAAGAATTTTAATTTGGTTATTTTTAAAGTAATGTTATCCAACCTTCGGCGTTATAATATTAAAATTGGCGATGCGAATATTGAGATTGTGGATACGGTTAGAAAATGGGATTATTGATGAATAACAAACTTAGTTGGGATGACCATATTACCCAATTATGTGGTAGAATATGCCACGTTAAGGACACTATGGCCCCATGAAAGTTATACGCTACGGGACGCTAAGCTGAAACTAATACGGTCATTAGTTATTCCACATATAACTTACTGTGCCCCTATTTATTCCGGTTGCTCTAAGTCCTCATTCAGGAAATTATATGCTACTTTTAATTGTTGTGCGCGGTATACGTATATACAACAAAAAGAGAACTGATTCAATTTCAGGTTATGCTCGTTTAATATTAGGGTGTGATTTATATCATTATTTACAGTTTATAACAGTTATTTTCCTTTATAAAATAATTTATTATAGAAATCCCACGTATCTCTTTAATTTGATTAAGTTTTTTAGATCGACTCGTACATCTAATATCAGTCTTCCCACAAATTGCAAAACTAAAACACGTGAGTCGTCTTTTTTTGTACAGGGTATTAAACTCTGGAACTCATTAAATCCTAATTTACAATCAATGAAAAGTGTAAGTAATTTTAAAAACGATTGCTTCACTTATTTGATAAACTGCAGAAAATATTCAGTGGATATTGCAGTCGCTTTTTTAACAAAATATTCCATTCAGTAATTTAGGTGTTCCTTTGAAAAAGAGATACGTCGATTTTTCGTCGTTTTCATTCATGGACGAGACGTCTTTTTATTAGCGTAATTTCTCCAATTCGAAGCTAACGAAACTTTGTCAATTACTCAATCAATTCATTATGTGTTTCTCAAAAATCATCCTAGAAATCTGTACTATGATAATTTAAGCCTGCGCGTGTTTTTTTTTCAAGTAAATGTCAAATAAAACGGGTTAATTTTTTTCTAACACAGTTTAAACGAATTTAAATTTTAAAATATTAAATATTTTTAGAAATAAATGAAAATGACGAGAAGAGTTTAACCAAAATAGAAGATGTTTTGAACAGACCTCATATATCTCTGAAATTATGAATTTGTGTTCATTCTCAATTTTCCTCCTGTTTCATGTTAATAAAATCAAACAAAAAAAAAAATATTTTGTAATATTGGCACACATCTTCAATTATTAATTTTCCGCTGAGTGGGGTTTTCATTAAAATTGAATTGAGTTATTTACCATATATACATACACAAGCTCAAAAGTGTGTTCTCATGTCCTATTTCACCAAAGTTGAAAACAATTTTCCTATTTTCGACTAAATTTGTATCCCTATGGTGTGGCAAATCAATTGTGATTATATCCAACTGTGATTTTTGTTATATACAAATATAACGAGGATGTTTATGCGTATAATAGTACACGAGCAGTATGGCAAGGGATGTTTTAGTGATTTTTGTTTTGATTGAGATGGTTTATTCTTCAGTCTATGTTTGAGCAAGAGAATACATATTTTATTTGGTTTACGAAACATGTTCAATTCACAAGAGTCCTCAGTATTTATCTTTGTATTGATACAATTTGTGGTTGTTTTATTATTATAAAGGATGCGCAGTGTAAGGTGGGTGTGTACTGTCTTATAAGATGTATCGCCTGATGAGATCACATGAATCACCCTATTCTATATTATTTACTTTATATATTAAATCCAACAATCATTTAATAACGATAATTTGTATAATGTTCTTGTATACAAAATATTTTATTCGAGGAAGTGAAATAATGCTAAGATTTAATTGGGAGCAGACTTTTATGTTTTCGTTTTTGCTACATACAGAAACCACAAAACAACTTCAATGAAATAACTAAATTTCGATGATTTATAACCGTTCTTAGTTTTAGAAAAATTTACTGACTGCTGTAAAAAATGAAAGAAGACAAAAAAAAAATAGTACATTAGAGTGACAAAGAAAAACCAATTTTTTTATTTTATAGCAAAATTGTATGGATACGTTATTCTAATTCGTATATTTTCACCTCTCAAAATTATCTAAAAAATTAATTACTATAATCACCCATATCAGAATTATTTTTTATCGTTAATTTTCCGTCACAGAATAAAAACTATATTTACCATGAAAATGCCGTACTGTGAAAATTAATAGTGTCTGCGAGAAATATGTTTTCATCGTACACAAAATTTATGAAGATGTGTTAGAGGGTTGCAACAAAAAGTACTCCATTTTATAATTTTTTTCAATAATTATGGCATCATACTAACAGCCAAAACCTTTTTATAATACAATTTTTTTACTGACGAAGTTGAGTATCTCATTCACACAACCACCGATTTTATATTTTTGTATCTCAATATATTTTTGCTGATAAACATTTTTTCGTAATGGAATACCGACTTAATATTCTTCGCTCTACCAATACATTTTATGAGTATCTAGTATAATATGAGGTAATTCGAAGAAATTATTAAATTTACTGTATGTAGTTCAGTATACATATTTTTGAATTGATTAGAATAAAGCCTCACATGAAGAGTAATCTATGTAAAACGAAAATATCTAACTTGGTTAAACCATTTAGCACCATTCAAGTTTAGAAATTGTATTAATATTTCCAGCTCTCATCTTGATAGTTAAACTAATTAAATTTTTTTCTTTTTTGTATTTCAATTGAACACAAAACGTTTTCAATTACAAACCATCTTAATTTTCATAGTTATATTATGTACAACATACGAGTGTAAATATAATTATTAGGGAACATATTGTATAATTGTGCTGAGTGTGTTTTAGTTTTAATTTTAATTAAATATTTTTTTTGATTGCTAACTTGATGATGAAAAAAAAAAATTTTGTATGCAACACCTAAATTTTTCAATTAACTTTTATTTTATAATTTACAGAAAAATTTAATCAAATTATGAATAATATTACAAAACATATTACATTAACAAAAAAAATTAAAGTTCAACCATACACTTAAAATATTATTCGATTTGGTCAAAGCTCAATATATTTGGAAAGCGCATATATGTATAAAGATTTTTGATATTTACATATACCAATCTCACAGTGATTTTTAAGAGGTCTCTACTATAATAATTCTTCTTTAGCGTAAATTGGTTCGAATCCAAATTAAATAATACGTACTTACTAATTTATTTGTTCACTTGCATTTATCTAGTATGAGTGGATTAAGCCATACTATAGTTTTTTTTTTTTTTTTTTTTTTCGCTGGCGCTACATCCCATAGAGGGATTTGGCCGCTTCATATTGAAGTTTCGTAATCATTTTTTTTAACGGATAATGAGAGATTAATTCATTGATCCTACATTAACCAGCCGTGATTTTTTCATCACCCGCCGGGAATCGAACCCGGGACCTCCGTGGCTTAAAGCAAGCATGCTAACAACTGTGCCACCGGGGCGGCAACTATAGTTATGACACTTAGATACAAAAAGCGTGAATGAAAATAGTATTCCGGTGATGCAACATTGTATCGATTTACACTACATGATTCGTTTTCATGAGAGTTAGTTTAATAAATTTTGTTTAATTAAATCTTCTAATTTAATTAAACAAAACGTTTCTTTATAATTATAAACAACGTACGGGAATAAACATAATTAAAGGGAATAAATTATGAATGTAAAGATTGGGTTTTAGTAATGTGATCACGTCGGGGTCACTAATTTTATTCTAAACTTAAACAAACACATTTCTAAGAAAAAATCTAGAATAGAGTATTATAATTTGTATCAGTTCCGATTTGAAAATTTTAATGGTGAAACACATAACCACATGATCTATTGTTCAAAATCTTCAGACGATCAAAAATTGCTTTCTCGAGAAACTATTTTACAATTAAGACAATTGTATCGCTTTATATTGCATGTTTCCTCTCCGTACACTGAAAAAAAAAATTGTGTGCCAGAAACGATTTTCTGCATAACTTCACGAAATTTTTATTAATATTGATCCGACGATTTCTTCGTTATGATAACATCAATTATTTAATAAAAAATTAAAAATTTAAATTACGAAATATTTGTTAAATGTAAAACAAATTAATTAAAGTAATATTATTCCACAGAATATTTGTGTCTCTAATTTTAATAAAATTTAATTTTAAATTTGTTAGATTAATACTTCGTTGTTAATCTAACAAATATTAATTAAAATTATTCGTTAATAATATTAAATCTTAATTAATATTAAGTTTAGAAATTTAAAGAATTTTCTTTATTATAGCAAACATTAATCAATCCTCAAAATTAGAATAATGAAATAGTACTATTAATAACGAACTAATAGTGACCGTCAGAAATGATGCTGAATGAACATTCGTTAATAATATTAAAATCGTATTCAATCCCCAAAAGATAGAATAGTAAGCACGAAGCACTGATAATTCAGTATTGTGAATTATAAGTTCTTTTGTGTTTACTACCTATTTCATTATTCTATCTTTTGGTGATTTTAATTATGAATTTAATGTTATTTAATTATTTAATATTTTTATATAATATGTATGTATAAAAAATGGTGTTGAAGGATTAAAATATTTTGTATAAAATTCATTGTTTTTTTATTATTCAACAAAAAAAAAACAGATTTAATAAAAATTAAAATTAAATATAATTATGTGTTTATGCTATGTATGTATGTATGTATAATAAATAATAATAAAATGTATTCTCAATTAAAACTAATCAATTCAATAGGGATTAGAAACAAAAAATAAGTCAGCTTAACCTTAATTTTGGAACTTATGCCAAAATATAATTAAAAATTAAAAAGACAGTAACTGCATATTAATCATTTAATTACAGCACACTATTTATTTAAAAATAACGAGGGAAAAGGAAGGAGGTTCACTTTTCGTGGAAAATGAACTAACAAACTAAATTTTTTCGAAAATACGTCTGCAATAAAACGATAACTCAAAAACATAGTTTTTCAGGAGAAGGCTTTGAAGTTTGAAATTATGAAACAATCAAAAGTAAAAACGTTTCATTAAAGTTGAATTACTTGTGCAGGAGGACCTGGAGGAAAACACTGGTTAGACAGGACGATCACCTTGCACAGATTTCAAAAGTGCAATTATGCAATAAACGTCTAACTAGCACTTATCGTTTTATTGCACGTATAGTGGGATGTATTTCTATTGGTACTTCAGTTGGTTTTTCTATTTCTATTGGTATTTTTATTTGAATTTCTATTTCTATGGGTATTTCTATTTATTTTTCTATTTCTATTTGTATTTCTATTGGTATTTCTATTGGTATTTCTATTCCTTTTTCTATTTCTATTGGTATTTCTATTTGTTTTTTTATTTCTTCTTGTATTTTTATAGGAATTTCTATTTCTATTGGTATTTCTATTTGTTTTTCTATTTCTATTGGTATTTCGATTTGTTTTTCTTTTCTATTGGTAATTCTATTTGTTTTTCTATTTCTATTGGTATTTCTATTTGTTTTCCTATTTCTATAGGTATTTCTATTTGTTTTTCTATTTCAATTGGTATTTTTATTTGAATTTCTATTTCTATGGGTATTTCTATTTGTTGTTTTATTTATATTGGTATTTCTATTGGTATTTCTATTGGTATTTCTGTTGGTATTTCTATTCCTTTTGCTATTTTTATTGGTATTTCTATTTGTTTTTCTATTTCTACTTGTATTTTTATAGGAATTTCTATTTCTATTGGTATTTGTATTTGTTTTTCTATTTCTATTTGTATTTCTATTGGTATTTCTATTTGTTTTTCTATTTCTATTTGTATTTCTATTGGTATTTCTATTTGTTTTTCTATTTCTATTTCTATTGGTATTTCTGTCTGTTTTAGTATTTCTGTCTGTTTTAGTATTTCTGTCTGTTTGGTATTTCTATTTGTTTTTCTATTTCTGGTTGTGTTTCTATTGGTATTTCTATTTGATTTTCTATTTCTATTGGTATTTCTATTTGTATTTCTATTTCTATTGGTATTTCTATTGGTATTTCTATTTCTTTTTCTATTTCTGGTTGTATTTCTATTGGTATTTCTATTTGTTTTTCTATTTCTATTGGTATTTCTATTTGAATTTCTATTTCTATTTGTATTTCTATTGGTATTTCTATTTCTTTTTCTATTTCTGGTTGTATTTCTATTGGTATTTCTATTTGTTTTTATATTTCTATTTATATTTCTATTGGTATTTCTATTTGAATTTCTATTTCAATTTCTATTTCTATTGGTATTTCTATTTCTATTTGTATTTCTATTGGTATTTCTATTTGAATTTCTATTTCTATGGGTATTTCTATTTGTTTTTCTATTTCTATTGGTATTTCTATTGGTATTTCTATTTGAATTTCTATTTCTATGGGTATATCTATATGTTTTTCTATTTCTATTGGTATTTCTGTATGTTTTTCTATTTCTATAGGTATTTCTATTTGTTTTTCTAATTCTATTGGTATTTCTATTTGTTTTTCTATTTCTATTGGTATTTATATTTTTATTGGTGTTTCTATTTGAATTTCTATTTCTATTTCGATTTCTATTGGTATTTCTATTTGTTTTTCTATTTCTATTGGTATTTTTATTTGATTTTCTATTTCTATCTGTGTTTCTATTGGTATTTATATTTGAATTTCTATTTCTATGGGTATTTCTATTTGTTTTTCTATTTCTATCTGTGTTTCTATTGGTATTTATATTTGAATTTCTATTTCTATTGGTATCTCTATTAGTTTTACTATTTCTATTTGTATATCTATATGTTTTTCTATTTCTATTGGTATTTCTATTTGTTTTCCTATTTCTATAGGTATTTCTATTTGTTTTTCTATTTCTATTGGTATTTTTATTTGAATTTCTATTTCTATGGGTATTTCTATTTATTTTTCTATTTCTATTTGTATTTCTATTGGTATTTCTATTGGTATTTCTATTCCTTTTTCTATTTCTATTGGTATTTCTATTTGTTTTTTTATTTCTATTTGTATTTCGATTGGTATTTCTATTTGTTTTTCTATTTCTATTTGTATTTCTATTTGTATATCTATATGTTTTTCTATTTCTATTGGTATTTCTATTGGTATTTCTATTCCTTTTGCTATTTCTATTGGTATTTCTATTTGTTTTTCTATTTCTTCTTGTATTTTTATAGGAATTTCTATTTCTATTGGTATTTGTATTTGTTTTTCTATTTCTATTTGTATTTCTATTGGTATTTCTATTTGTTTTCCTATTTCTATTTGTATTTCTATTGGTATTTCTATTTGTATTTTATTTCTATAAGTATTTCTATTGGTTTTTCTATTTCTATTGGTATTTCTATTTGCTTTTCTATTTCTATTTGTATTTTTAATTGGTAGTGCTATTGGTTTTTATATTTCTATTTCTATTGGTATTTCTGTCTGTTTTAGTATTTCTGTCTGTTTTAGTATTTCTGTCTGTTTTAGTATTTCTGTCTGTTTTAGTATTTCTGTCTGTTTGGTATTTCTATTTGTTTTTCTATTTCTGGTTGTGTTTCTATTGGTATTTCTATTTGATTTTCTGTTTCTATTGGTATTTCTATTTGTATTTCTATTTCTATTGGTATTTCTATTGGTATTTCTATTTATTTTTCTATTTCTGGTTGTATTTCTATTGGTATTTCTATTTGTTTTTCTATTTCTATTGGTATTTCTATTTGAATTTCTATTTCTATTTGTATTTCTATTGGTATTTCTATTTCTTTTTCTATTTCTGGTTGTATTTCTATTGGTATTTCTATTTGTTTTTATATTTCTAGTGGTATTTCTATATGAATTTCTATTTCTATTTCGATTTCTATTGGTATTTCTATTTGTTTTTCTATTTCTATTTGTATTTCGATTGGTATTTCTATTTATTTTTCTATTTCTATTGGTATTTCTATTTGTTTTTCTATTTCTATTGGTATTTTTATTTGTTTTTCTATTTCTATTGGTATTTTTATTTGATTTTCTATTTCTATGTGTATTTCTATGGGTATTTCTATTTGTTTTTCTATTTCTATCTGTGTTTCTATTGGTATTTATATTTGAATTTCTATTTCTATGGGTATTTCTATTTGTTTTTCTATTTCTATTGGTATTTTTATATGAATTTCTATTTCTATGGGTATTTCTATTTGTTTTTCTATTTCTATTTGTATTCCTATAGGTATTTCTATTTGTATTTCTATTTCTATTGGTATTTAAATTTGTTATTCTATTATCATTTGTATTTCAATTGGTATTTCTATTGGTATTTCTATTTGTTTTTCTATTTCTATTGATATTTCTATGAATTTTTCTGTTTCTATTGGTATTTCTATATGAATTTCTATTTCTATTTCTATTTCTATTGGTATTTCATTTGGTATCTCTATTAGTATTACTAGTTCTATTTGTATATCTATATGTTTTTCTTTTTCTATTGGTATTTCTATTTCTATTTGTATTTCTATGGGTATTTCTATTTGTTTTTCTATTTCTATCTGTGTTTCTATTGGTATTTCTATTTGAATTTCTACTTCTATGGGTATTTCTATATGTTTTTCTATTTCTATTTGTATTTCTATTGGTATTTCTATTTGTTTTTCTATTTTTATTGGTATTTCTATTTGTTTTTCTATTTTAATTGGTATTTCTATTTGTTTTTCTATTTCTATTGGTATTTCTATTTGTTTTTCTATTTCTATTGGTATTTCTATTTATTTTTCTATGATATTTCTATTGGTATTTTTATTTGTTTTTCTATTTCTATTTGTATTTCGATTGGTATTTCTATTTGTTTTTCTATTTCTATTGGTATTTCTATTTGTATTGGTATTTCTATGGGTATTTCTATTTGTTTTTCTTTTTCTATTGGTATTTCTATTTGAATTTCTATTTCTATTTCTATTTCTATTGGTATTTCTATTGGTATTTCTATTTGAATTTCTATTTCTATGGGTATTTCTATTTGTTTTTCTATTTCTATTGGAATTTCTATTGGTATCTCTATTAGTTTTACTATTTCTATTTGTATATCTATTTGTTTTTCTATTTCTATTGGTATTTCTATGGGTATTTCTATTTGTTTTCTATTTCTATCTGTGTTTCTATTGGTATTTCTATTTGATTTTCTGTTTCTATGGGTATTTCTATATGTTTTTCTTTTTCTATTTGTATTTCTATTGGTATTTCTATTTGTTTTTCTATTTCTATTGGTATTTCTATTTATATTTATATTTGTTTTTCTATTTCTATTTATATTTCTATTGGTATTTGTATTTGAATTTCTATTTCTATTTCTATTTCTATTGGTATTTCTATTGATATCTCTATTAGTTTTACTATTTCTGTTTGTATTTCTATTGGTATTTCTATTTGAATTTCTATTTCTATCGGTATTTCTATTTGTTTTTCTATTTCTATTGACATTTCTATGAGTTTTTCTGTTTCTATTGGTATTTCTATTTGTTTTTCTATTTCTGGTTGTATTTCTATTTGTATTTCTATTTGTTTTTATATTTCTATTGGTATTTCTATTTGAATTTCTATTTCTATTTGTATTTCTATTGGTATTTCTTTTTCTGTTTCTGGTTGTATTTCTATTTGTATTTCTATTTGTTTTTATATTTCTATTTGTATATCTATATGTTTTTCTATTTCTATTGGTATTTCTATTTGTTTTTCTATTTCTATTGGTATTTCTATTTGAATTTCTATTTCTATTTCTATTTCTATTGGTATTTCTATTGATATCTCTATTAGTTTTACTATTTCTATTTGTATATCTATATGTTTTTATATTTCTATTGGTATTTCTATTTGTTTTTCTATTTCTATTGCTTTTTCTATTTGTTTTTATATTTCTAGTGGTATTTTTATTTGAATTTCTATTTCTATGGGTATTTCTATTTGTTTTTCTATTTCTATTTGTATTTCGATTGGTATTTCTATTTGTTTTTCTATTTCTATTTGTATTTCTATTTGTATATCTATATGTTTTTCTATTTCTATTGGTATTTCTATTTGTTTTTCTATTTCTATTGGTATTTCTATTTATTTTTCTTTTTCTATTGGTATTTCTATTTGATTTTCTATTTCTATTAGTATTTCTATTTGTTTTTCTACTTCTATTTGTATTTCTATTGGTATTTCTATTTGAATTTCTATTCCTATGGTTATTTCTATTTGTTTTTCAATTTCTATTGATATTTCTATGAGTTTTTCTATTTCTGTTGGTATTTCTATTTGTTTTTATATTTCTATTGGTATTTCTATTTAAATTTCTATTTCTATTTGTATTTCTATTGGTATTTCTATTTCTTTTTCTATTTCTGGTTGTATTTCTATTGGTATTTCTATTTGTTTTTTATTTCTATTGGTATTTCTATTTGAATTTCTATTTCTATTTGTATTTCGATTGGTTTTTCTATTTGTTTTTCTATTTTTACTGGTATTTTTATTAATATCTCTATTACTTTTACTATTTCTATTTGTATATCTATATGTTTTTCTATTTCTATTGGTATTTCTATTTGTTTTTCTATTTCTATTGGTATTTCTATATGTTTTTCTATTTCTATTGGTATTTTTATTTGAATTTCTATTTCTATGGGTATTTCTATTTGTTTTTCTATTTCTATTTGTGTTTCTTATAGTATTTCTATTGGTATTTCTATTTGTTTTTCTATTTCTATTGGTATTTCTATTTATTTTTCTTTTTCTGTTGGTATTTCTATTTGATTTTCTATTTCTATTGGTATTTCTAATTGTTTTTCTATTTCTATTTGTATTTCTATTGGTATTTCTATTTGAATTTCTATTTCTATTTGTTTTTCTATTTCTAATGATATTACTATGTGTTTTTCTGTCTATTGGTATTTCTATTTGTTTTTATATTTCTATTGGTATTTCTATTTGAATTTCTATTGCTATTTGTATTTCGATTGGTAATTCTATTTGTTTTTCTATTTTTACTGGTATTTCTATTAGTTTTACTATTTCTATTTGTATATCTATATGTTTCTATATTTCTATTGGTATTTCTATTTGAATTTCTATTTCTATTGGTATTTCTATTTGTTTTTCTTTTTCTATTGGTATTTCTATTTGAATTTCTATTGCTATTTGTATTTCTATTTGTATTTCTATTTGTTTTTCTATTTCTATTTGTATTTCTATTGGTATTTCAATTTGAATTTCTATTTCTATGGGTATTTCTATATGATTTTCTATTTCTATTGGTATTTCTATTAGTATCTCTATTTGTTTTACAATTTCTATTTGTATATCTATATGTTTTTCTATTTCTATTGGTATTTCTATTTGTTTTTCTATTTCTATAGGTATTTCTATTTGTTTTTCTATTTCTATTGGTATTTCTAATTCTATTTATATTTGTTTTTCTATTTCTATTTATATTTCTATTGGTATTTCTATTTGAATTTCTATTTCTATTTCTATTTCTATTGGTATCTCTATTAGTTTTACTATTTCTATTTGTATATCTATATGTTTTTCTATTTCTATTGGTATTTCTACTTGTTTTTCTATTTCTATTGGTATTTCTATTTGTTTTTCTATTTCTATTGGTATTTCTATTTGTTTTTCTTTTTCTATTTTTATTTCTATTTGATTTTCTATTTCTGTTTGTATTTCTATGGGTATTTCTATTTGGTTTTCTATTTCTATCTGTGTTTCTATTGGTATTTATTTTTGAATTTCTATTTCTATGGGTATTTCTACTTGTTTTTCTATTTCTATTTGTATTTCTATTGGTATTTCTATTTGAATTTCTATTTCTATGGGATTTTTACTTGTTTTTCTATTTCTATTTGTATTTCTATTTATATTTCGATTTGTTTTTCTATTTCTATTGGTATTTCTATTTGTTTTTCCATTTCTGTTTATATTTCTATTGGTATTTATATTTGAATTTATATTTCGATTGGTATTTCTATTTGTTTTTCTATTTCTATTGGTATCTCTATTAGTTTTACTATTTCTATTGGTATTTCTATTTGTTTTTCTATTTTTATTTGTATTTCTATTTGTTTTTCTTTTTCTATTGGTATTTCTATTTGAATTTCTATTTCTATTTCTATTTCTATTTGTTTTTCTATTTCTATTTGTATTTCTATTGGTAGTTTTATTTGAATTTCTATTTCTATGGGTATTTCTATTTGTTTTTCTATTTCTATGGGTATTTCTATTGGTATCTCTATTTGTTTTTCTATTTCTATTGGTATTTTTATTTCTATTTATATTTGTTTTTCTATTTCTATTTCTATTTCTATTGGAATTTCTTTTTGAATTTCTATTTTTATTTCTATTTCTATTTCTATTTCTATTTCTATTTCTATGGGTATTTCTATTTGTTTTTCTATTTCTATTGGTATTTCTATTTGTTTTTATATTTCTATTTGTATTTCGATTGGTATTTCTATTTGTTTTTCTATTACTATTTGTATTTCAATTGGTATTTCTATTGGTATTTGTATTTGTATTTCTATTTCTATTTCTATTTCTATTTGTTTTTCTATTTCTATTTATATTTCTATTGGTATTTCTATTTGAATTTCTATTTCTATTTCTATTGGTATTTCTATTTCTATTTGTATTTCTATTTGTTTTTCTTTTTGAATTTCTATTTCTATGGGTATTTCTATTTGTTTTTCTATTTCTATTGGTATTTCTATGAGTTTTTCTGTTCCTATTGGTATTTCTATTTATTTTTCTATTTCTATTGGTATTTCTATTGGTATTTCTATTGATATCTCTATTAGTTTTACTATTTCTATTTGTATATCTATATGTTTTTATATTTCTATTGGTATTTCTATTTGAATTTCTATTTCTATTGGTATTTCTATTTGTTTTTCTTTTTCTATTGGTATTTCTATTTGATTTTCTATTTCTATTTGTATTTCTATTTGAATTTCTATTTCTATTTATATTTCTATTGGTATTTCTATTTGAATTTCTATTTGTTTTTCTATTTCTATTGGTATTTCTATTGGTATTTCTATTTGTTTTTCTATTTCTATTTCTAGTTATATTTGTTTTTCTATTTCTATTTATATTTCTATTGGTATTTCTATTTGAATTTCTATTTGTTTTTCTATTTCTATTGGTATTTCTATTGGTATTTCTATTTGTTTTTCTATTTCTTATGGTATTTCTATTTCTAGTTATATTTGTTTTTCTATTTCTATTTATATTTCTATTGGTATTTCTATTTGAATTTCTATTTATTTTTCTATTTCTATTGGTATTTCTATTATTATTTCTATTGATATCTCTATTAGTTTTACTATTTCTATTTGTATATCTATATGTTTTTCTATTTCTATTGGTATTTCTATTTGTTTTTCTTTTTCTATTTTTATTTCTATTTGATTTTCTATTTCTGTTTGTATTTCTATGGGTATTTCTATTTGTTTTTCTATTTCTATCTTTGTTTCTATTGGTAATTATATTTGAATTTCTATTTCTATGGGTATTTCTATTTGTTTTTCTATTTCTATTTGTGTTTCTATTGGTATTTCTATTTGAATTTCTATTTCTATGGGTATTTCTACTTGTTATTCTATTTCTATTTGTATTTCTATTGGTATTTCTATTTGAATTTCTATTTCTATGGGTATTTCTACTTGTTTTTCTATTTCTATTTGTATTTCTATTTGTTTTTCCATTTCTATTTATATTTCGATTGGTATTTCTATTTGTTTTTCTGTTTCTATTTGTATTTCTATTGGTAGTTTTATTTGAATTTCTATTTCTATGGGTATTTCTATTTGTTTATCTATTTCTATTGGTATTTCTATTGGTATCTCTATTTGTTTTTCTATTTCTATTGGTATTTCTATTTGTTTTTATATTTATATTTGTATTTCGATTGGTATTTCTATTTGTTTTTCTATTACTATTTGTTGTTCAATTGGTATTTCTATTGGTATTTGTATTTGTTTTTCTATTTCTATTTCTATTTGTTTTTCTATTTCTATTTATATTTCTATTTGTTTTTCTATTTGAATTTCTATTTCTATGGGTATTTCTATTTGTTTTTCTATTTCTATTGGTATTTCTATGAGTTTTTCTGTTCCTATTGGTATTTCTATTTATTTTTCTATTTCTATTGGTATTTCTATTTGTTTTTCTATTTCTATTTGTATTTCGATTGGTATTTCTATTTGTTTTTCTATTTCTATTGGTATCTCTATTAGTTTTACTATTTCTATTTGTATATCTATATGTTTTTCTATTTCTATTGGTATTTCTATTTGTTTTTCTATTTCTATTGGTATTTCTACTTGTTTTTCTATTTCTATTTGTATTTCTATTATATTTCGATTTGTTTTTCTATTTCTATTGGTATTTCTATTTGAATTTCTATTTCTATTTGTATTTCTACTTGTTTTTCTTTTTCTATTGGTATTTCTATTTGATTTTCTATTTCTATTTGTATTTCTATTTGTTTTTCTATTTCTATTTGTATTTCTATTGGTATTTCTATTTGAATTTCTATTTCTATGGGTATTTCTATTTGTTTTTCTATTTTTATTTGTATTTCTATTTTTTTTTCTTTTTCTATTGGTATTTCTATTTGATTTTCTATTTCTATTTGCATTTCTATTTGTTCTTCTATTTCTATTTGTATTTCTATTGGTATTTCTATTTGAATTTCTATTTCTATGGGTATTTCTATTTGTTTTTCTATTTCTATTTGTATTTCGATTGGTATTTCTATTTGTTTTTCTATTTCTATTGGTATCTCTATTAGTTTTACTATTTCTATTGGTATGTCTATTTGAATTTCTTTTTCTATTGGTATTTCTATTTGATTTTCTATTTCTATTTGTATTTCTATTTGTTTTTCTATTTCTATTTGTATTTCTATTGGTATTTCTATTTGAATTTCTATTTCTATGGGTATTTCTATTTGTTTTTCTATTTCTATTGGTATTTCTATTGGTATCTCTATTTGTATTTCTATTTGAATTTCTATTTCTATGGGTATTTCTATTTGTTTTTCTATTTGAATTTCTATTTCTATGGGTATTTCTATTGATATCTCTATTAGTTTTACTATTTCTATTTGTATATCTATATGTTTTTCTATTTCTATTGGTATTTTTATTTGTTTTTCTATTTCTATTGGTATTTCTATTTGTTTTTCTATTTCTATTGTTATTTTTATTTGAATTTCTATTTCTATGGGTTTTTCTATTTGTTTTTCTATTTCTATTTGTATTTCTATTGGTATTTTTATTTGTTTTTCTATTTTTATTGGTATTTTTATTTGAATTTCTATTTCTATTAGTATTTCTATTTGTTTTTCTATTTCTATTTGTGTTTCTTATAGTATTTCTATTGGTATTTCTATTTGTTTTTTCTATTTCTATTGGTATTTCTATTTCTATTTCTATTTGTTTTTCTATTTCTATTTGTGTTTCTATTGGTATTTCTATTTGAATTTCTTTTTCTATGTGTATTTCTATTTGATTTTCTACTTATATTGATATTTATATGTGTTTTTCTGTTTCTATTAGTATTTCTATTTGTTTTTCTATTTCTGGTTGTATCTCTATTGGTTTTTCTATTTGTTTTTATATTTCTATAGGTATTTCTATTTGTTTTTCTGTTTCTATTGGTATTTCTATTTGAATTTCTATTTCTATTACTATTTGTATTGGTATTTCTATTTGTTTTTCTATTTCTATTTGTATTTCGATTGGTATTTCTATTTGTTTTTCTATTTCTATTGGTATTTCTATTGGTATCTCTATTAGTTTTACTATTTCTATTTGTATATCTATTTGTTTTTCTATTTCTATTGGAATTTATATTTATTTTTCTTTTTCTATTGGTATTTCTATTTGATTTTCTATTTCTATTGGTATTTCTATTTGAATTTCTATTTCTATTGGTATTTCAATTTGAATTTCTATTTCTATGGGTATTTCTATTTGATTTTCTATTTCTATTGGTATTTCTATTAGTATCTCTATTTGTTTTACTATTTCTATTTGTATATCTATATGTTTTTCTATTTCTATTGGTATTTCTATTTGTTTTTCTATTTCTATAGGTATTTCTATTTGTTTTTCTATTTCTATTGGTATTTTTATTTGAATTTCTATTTCTATGTTTATTTCTATTTGTTTTTCTATTTCTATTGGTATTTCTATTTCTATTTATATTTGTTTTTCTATTTCTATTTATATTTATATTTGTTTTTCTATTTCCATTTATATTTCTATTTGTTTTTCTTTTTCTATTGGTATTTCTATTTGATTTTCTATTTCTATTTGTATTTCTATTTGAATTTCTATTTCTATTTCTATTGGTATTTCTATTGATATCTCTATTAGTTTTACTATTTCAATTTGTATATCTATTTGTTTTTCTATTTCTATTGGTATTTCTATTTGTTTTTCTTTTTCTATTGGTATTTCTATTTGATTTTCTATTTCTATTTGTATTTCTATTTGAATTTCTATTTCTATTGGTATTTCTATTTGATTTTCTATTTCTATTTGTATTTCTATTGTTATTTCTATTTGAATTTCTATTTCTATTTGTATATCTATTTGTTTTTCTATTTCTATTGGTATTTCTATTTGTTTTTCTATTTTTATTTGTATTTCTATTGGTATTTTTATTTGAATTTCTATTTCTATTGGTATTTCTATTTGATTTTCTATTTCTATTTCTATTTCTATAGTTATTTCTATTTGAATTTCTATTTCTATGGGTATTTCAATATGTTTTTCTATTTCTATTGGTATTTCTATTGGTATCTCTATTAGTTTTACTATTTCTATTTGTATATCTATTTGTTTTTTTATTTCTATTGGTATTTCTATTTGTTTTTCTATTTCTATTGGTATTTCTATTTGAATTACTATTTCTATTGGTATTTCTATTTGTTTTTCTTTTTCTATTGGTATTTCTATTTGAATTTCTATTTCTATTGGTATTTCTATTTGA